>JACSZP010009520.1:2144-17486 GCA_016161895.1 Pinna nobilis | reverse complement strand
TACATATACAGGATATCACATATATACCTCTCCTTCTGACATTAGCAATACATATACAGAATATCACATATATACCTCTCCTTCTGACATTAGCAATACATATACAGGATATCACATTTATACATGTAATAGTATTACCTCTCCTTCTGACATTAGCAGCAGCTTATCAAACTGATAAAATATATAACTAGACGGCTGATGTATGGTAGCTACAACAGTTTTGTTATGGCTATTGGCGTAGTTCTTCAACATCTCAACCAAGGAATATGCTGTACTGTAGTCTAGCCCTGAAGTCGGCTCCTGTAAATATATGTACATCTTTGATATTCCTCATTTTACTAACCATAGTATATTATTCAGCATAAACCTTATCCACAAGTACCTCCATAACAAACATGTAACTAGTCAATATAAGTGAAAGCTTCATGAGTGGGATGTAAAACAACAATACACCAACCATACTAAACTAGTCAGATGTATTTACTTTACAAACACAGATGTACATAGCTTATTGTTTGGCACAGTTGACAGTTCTGTATCAAACACAAATGTACATAGCTTATCGTCTGGCACAGTTGACAGTTCTGTACAGAGGATATGGTCTGGCACAGTTGACAGTTCTGTATCAAACACAAATGTACATAAGATATGGTCTGGTACAGTTGACAGTTCTGTATCAAACACAAATGTACATAGGGTACGGTCTGGAAAAGTTGACTTTTCTGCATCAAACACAAATGTACATAGGGTATGGTCTAGCACAGTTGACAGATCTGTATCAAACACAAATGTACTTAGGGTATGTTCTGGCACAGTTGACAGTTCTGTATCAAACACAAATGTACATAGGGTACGGTCTGGAAAAGTTGACTTTTCTGCATCAAACACAAATGTACATAGGGTATGGTCTGGCACAGTTGACAGTTCTGTATCAAACACAAATGTACATAGGGTATGGTCTGGCACAGTTGACAGTTCTGTATCAAACACAAATGTACATAGGGTATGGTCTGGCACAGTTGACAGTTCTGTACAGAGGATATGGTCTGGCATGGTTGACAGTTCTGTATCAAACACAAATGTACATAGGGTACGGTCTGGAAAAGTTGACTTTTCATCATCAAACACAAATGTACATAGGGTACGGTCTGGAAAAGTTGCCTTTTCAGCATCAAACACAAATGTACTTAGGTTATGGTCTGGCAAAGTTGACAGTTCTGTATCAAATACAACTGTACATAGGTTATGGTCTGGCACAGTTGACAGTTTTGCATCAAAGACAACTGTGCATAGGGTATGGTCTGGTAGTAATTGACAGTTCTGTATCAAACACAAATGTACTTAGGGTATTGTGTGGCATAGTTGACAGTTTTGTATCAAACACAAATGTACATAAGATATGGTCTGGCATAATTGACAGTTCTGTACAGAGGATATGGTCTGGCATGGTTGACAGTTCTGTATCAAACACAAATGTACATAGGGTATGGTCTGGCACAGTTGACAGTTCTGTATCAAACACAAATGTACATAGGGTACGGTCTGGAAAAGTTGACTGTTCTGCATCAAACACAAATGTACATAGGTTATGGTCTGGTACAATTGACAGTTCTGTATCAAACACAAATGTACATAGGGTATGGTCTGGCACAGTTGACTTTTCTGCATCAAACACAACTGTACATAGGTTATGGTCTGGCACAGTTGACGGTTCTGCATCAAAGACAACTGTGCATAGGGTATTGTGTGGCACAGTTGACAGATCTGTATCAAACACAAATGTACTTAGGGTATTGTGTGGCACAGTTGACAGTTCTGTATCAAACAAAACTGTGCATAGGGTATGGTCTGGTAGTAATTGACAGTTCTGTATCAAACACAAATGTACATAGGGTATGGTCTGGCACAGTTGAAAGTTCTGTATCAAACACAAATGTACTTAGGGTATTGTGTGGCACAGTTGACAGTTCTGTATCAAACACAAATGTACATAGGGTATGGTCTGGTACAGTTGACAGTTCTGCATCAAACACAACTGTACATAGGGTATGGTCTGGCATAGTTGACAGTTCTGTATCAAACACAACTGTACATAGCTATGATCTGGCATAGTTGACAGTTCTGTATCAAACACAAATGTACATAGGGTATGGTCTGGTACAGTTGACAGTTCTGTATCAAACACAAATGTACATAGATATGATCTGGCATAGTTGACAGTTCTGTATCAAACACAACTGTGCATAGGGTATGGGATGGCACAGTTGACAGTTCTGCATCAAACACAACTGTACATAGGGTACGGTCTGGTACAGTTGACAGTTCTGTATATGTACTAGGGATTACCGGAATTTGGACTGTTCATGGCCCAGTATATTGGCCCCACCAGTGGTACATACAAAGCTTTGTTGCGAGATTGTGAATGCTAAATTACCCAAGCCCTGAAATACCCAAACTCTGAAGGGAGACCAGTGAATACTTCATATGTAACATTAAAGTAACTTTGCAAATACATGTGTGAATTAAAGTCAACAAAATATGAGAAGAGGTCAACCAATATGGAAATGTATCAGACAGTGATAAACCTGAATCATAGAACAATTTAAAACTTGGAAATCTGAGTATAAAACTCAGAAAGAGTCTGATGAAACACTTCCATTAAAAGGATCAGAGAAAAGATTAATAGAGGATGCTAGCCTAACATTGTTATGTGGTTAGCTGTAAATCAGATCATTCTGCTAGGTTTATGGATATAATGGGAAGATTGATAGTGCCACGGAGCAAGTAAATCATGTTGACCAGGTTATTATGTATTGATCTGTGAGGTGAATGTGATAAATCTCTTCGCTGTTCTTAACAAATAATCCAAACTGAAACTCTCAGGTTAATAACCTTGTATTACATATTTAATCAGTCCCAAAGAGAACCTGCCCAGAATGATAAAGCAAACAGTCGGAATTGCAGAGAGCATACAACTGAAGTAAAAGTGGTTTTTCAAACATAACTTGTAAGTCATAACAAATACATGTACATGTAAGACAGTGAGTGACCTGTTCTGTATCCCTTACTTACATCTAGTAATATCATGGTAGGATCCGTCATTAGTTCACAGGCAATGCTAGCTCGCTTTTTCTCCCCACCAGAGAGTCCTCTGATCCACACATCTCCAATAACTATTATAAAGACAGAGCATAATAGACAATTACCAAATAATAACAATGTATCCATCAAAATGTAAAGTTTCTACGTTCAGTAAGATTTCTGGTCAAATTCTAGTACTAATATTGTACTAAATAAAGGTCCTATTGTCTAGTCTAGTCTCTGATCTAGGTAAAAGAACACTATCATTTCTCTAAATCATGTATAATGCATATGAGCTATATTTTATACATATATGCTTTGTAAATCCAGGGTCACATCTAAATGTATTTATGGTCATTAAGTTAAGACTGCAATATGTTACACCTGGTTGTTTCTAAAATTATTACTGTAAGTTGACCTTTCCAACTGAAGTGTACAACATACAAATGTAACTGTGTGAATATAAGAGCACTTTTTTCATGCTCTCTTTCAAAGTTGAAACATTCCTGAAAGAGAGTCATCATGTATTATTACACCTTTTGATTTCGTTTTCTTCATTATTTATATAAAGTCCCCAGTCTTTTATAGAGCCATAAGTGCCCACATTGATAAATGCCCGCTGACATCATTATCATTATCATTCATATAAACCAATATGACGGACATGTACGCTTACTCTGCTGACTGAATATGGAGGAATAAGTCTGCCCTTGGTCTACATAGTAAATAGGACCTTGCAAGCTCAGCCCTGTTTACTGTGCACATGTAGACCTCAGGCAGGCTTATTCCCAGTGTGAAGCATAAAACATGATTTACATTATAATATGAAAAAATTAATTGTCCAGAGACAGTTTGTTGTAACTCAAGCCTAAGAACAGAGCACTAAATATGTATGATGTAAGGCACTGAGCACTAAAGCTCTCATATATATATAGCCTACAGTTATTCTATATTATCCCACCTCAGATACAGACTTGTCCAATGAATAGTGCTGCAGGAGACCACATGCCATGTATTTTCCACACATGACTGGTACTTCCAATACTCTACTGTACATCCTGTTCCTACACTTGGCAACATGGCAGTGTAAACAATGGTGGTGACATTCAAATAGTTTGTCGTACACAAAGTGGCAAATACCTGTAGGTACATGTATTATCTCATAGAAAACAACTGTTGAAATACTGTGAGGAGTACGGTAGGGTAGTTTTGAGTGTGGCTCTGTCTCAGTTTTACATCAATGGATCAAGACATGACCACCTGATGATCCACGGTACTTACCACTAGACTCTACATGAAGAGTCTCCTGTGGGATAAATTATTACACAGTGTGTAGACAGTGATACAACATATACCCAGTTAATAAATTCCAAATAGGGCTCACGCCTTGCTCTTGCCCATAATGAAATTTACTGACCATGTATATACCTTATTACATTAAATACTGTAGATCACTTTGATTTCGCTTGAAATTTAATTTCGTGTTTTTTTGCGACTCTAATCAAACGCGAATTCAAATTCACGAATAAGATGCATGTAACTGGGATCTATAGCGTACCCTTGTTCAAATAGCCATTGGACCCCCCTCCCCATTCTTTTATCCACCCATATCTTTGTTTTTTATTTCTGCAAATTTCTTTTATTTCCTTATTCAGAAATTAAAGTATTGATAATACGATAACACTTTATTAGCTTGCACTATAGCTTGCACTCGAAATGCGATCGGTACTTTACATTTGTAGAGGTTGCAAATTTAAATATGTTTTAGTTTATGAACGCAAATTCAAATATTCACGAATAGACTACGGAAGATGAGCTTGCGAATTGTGGCACACATGAAAATTAAGTAATCTACAGTACATACCCTGTAACTACTAACATTATATTTATAACTACATCACAATGAAGATAAAGGACTACCCACTTGTATCCAGACATTTGGTCAGGTCCAGGGCCTCCACAGTGTCCTTGACCTTTGCCAGCTTTTCCTGTTTTGGCATAGAATCTGGCAACCTGATCATTGCTGAGAACTACAATTAAAACAACTGCATATAGAAGAATACAAGAGGCCCAAGGGGCCTTAACGGTCACCTGAGTAATACATTTGGTTGAAATTGGCCCACTGGTTCTTGAGATGAAGCCTGATATATGAAATCGTATAGTAACCCTGAAGATAAAAATGTCTCAGCCAATCAAAATTCATGGTGGCCATCTTCGATTTCCACTGGTCCCAAATAAAAAACAACACTTGTGTGGGACCTTGTGTAGAACATCTGTACCAAGTTTGGGCCTGATCCATGCAGTGGTTCTTGAGAAGAAGTTCAAAATGTCTCAGCCAATCAGAGGCCATGGCAGCCATTTTGGATTTTGCATGGCCCCGAAAAGTAACAACAATTGTGTGGAACCTTATGTAGAACATCTGTACCAAGTTTGGGCCTGATCCATTCAGTGGTTCTTGAGAACAAGTTCAAAATGTCTCAGCCAATCAGAGGCCATGACGGCCATTTTGGATTTCCCATGGCCCCGAAAAGTAACAACACTTGTGTAGGACCTTGTGTAGAACATCTGTACCAAGTTGGGCCTGATCCATTCAGTGGTTCTTGAGAAGAAGTTCAAAATGTTTCAGCCAATCAGAGGCCATGGTGGCCATCTTGAATTTCCCATGGCCCAGAAAAGTAACAACACTTGTGTGGGACCTTGTGTAGAACGTCTGTACCAAGTTTGGGCCTGATCCATTTAGTGTTTCTTGAGAAGAAGTTCAAAATATCTCAGCCAATCAGAGTCCATGGCGGCCATCTTTGATTTGGCATGGCTCCAAAAAGTAACAACACTTGTGTGAGACCTTGTGTAGAACAACTGTACCAAGTTTAGGCCTGATCCATTCAGTGGTTCTTAAGAAGAAGTTCAAAATATGAAAAGTTAATGCACGACACACGCCGACGGACGAAAAGCGATCGCAATAGGTCACCATGAGCAAAGCTCAGATGACCTAAAAAGATACAAATAACTAAGCTTGCAGGCTTATGTGGGTATAATAAGAATGCTTTCTACATAATGGTTGGAATAGTTAACAGTTATTTAGTAAATATTACCTATTCCACTGTGATGACGTCCCTCATGTGTAATGTTGAGTTGTGATAACATGTTCATCATACCTCTGGGGTATGTGCTGGTCACATCACAGAAAGACTGGAACATAGACAACATAATTACCTATAATACTCATGTGCAGATGCTCAAATATCTGATGGTTTATACTGGCTGACATAAAGCATTAAATGACATACCCATGATCTTTGCATCCCATAAACTTACTAAACAATTTACCAGGAATAGATAGAACTTGGGCAGGATAAATACAATCTGAATGTATACCTGCCCAATGGTAAATAATTCAGTCAATTTTGCAGATGTCTTACATACAGTCAACTCCACATGGACATGTAATGAAATTGGTGGAAGCAGGATATTTATCTACTTATAGTTCATTATTCGAATTCGAAAATGAGTAATGCATGGAAAGAGCACCACGAATAGTATATCTTCTCATAACAACCACTATCTCATTGTTTACAGAGTTGACAGTATTTCTAGAAAAGTTAAATCATGTTATCATTATGTTTGTACATTTACTTTATTCAGATATACATGTATGTGGTATTTTCATATTCATGGGCCAATTCTGAACAGCTTTATAGACAAATGGTACTTCTAAAATACATGAAATTTAATTTACAAAATAGATTAAAATTAAGTTTTTGAACTTAAGTATAATTGGAACAGTACTAAAAGAGACATTGTAAGCCAATGATTTGATTTTGCAGTTCATATGAGGTTCCAGTCATTTTGAAAATACTGACAAGAGGATGAAAATAGACCACCTTTTATCTTTGACCTTTCTATGACCTTATACCTGAAGGGCGACAAGACAATAAATACAAGTTTCAAGATAAACAGGGAAATCTGGTTGAGTTCAATATCTTATTTTAGTTTGAATTGGCTTACTATGTACAAAATTACATTCACATGATGGGAAAATTTGCAAAATAATTATTATCCACTCGATGAAAACAACCTGGTTTTGGTCTTTACCAGATCAATTGATTTCTTCAAAGCATCTGCTTGAAAGAAGCATGAGTGTTTAGACTGAATTTCTTTTTTTGTTGTTGTCAGAATTGAAATATAACATTGTATACATGTGTATGTGTACTGTTGAACAGCTGATCTACTAAGAAACAGGATAAAACAACAAAAGATGATCTAATTCAACCTACATGTTTTTAGTTACTTCCGTATTTGAACGCCTTACAAGTTTTCTTTTTGTTGTTTTGTTTTATTGGTATTTTTTTCTACATTATTTCAATTGCATACAAGAACATTCTACAGAAAATCTATCTATCTATGAAACACCTAAGCTAAGAACTTCACTCTATAAACTGAGGAATCTTTCATATGTTATATCATTTACTTAAAAAAGACCTTTGTATTTACTACGGTACCTCGTCTAAAGGAGAGGAAATGCCACATGCTGGACTGAGAACTCACAACCCACTGCAGATCTTGAGGCAAGCACTCTACCATGGAGTCAGAACTTAATTTGCTTTTTCTTTTGTTCTACACAAAATTAGACATACTTTCAGTCATATGGTGGCAGCCAGTTTTCATTGGTGGAGTCAAAATGACCCCAGGGCCTTCTCTTGAACAAACTCAAATCTATACCCCTAAAGGATACTCCAGAAATCAGCAAATTTGGCCTTGTATTTTCAGAGAAGAAGATTTTGCAAAATTTGAGCTATGTGGGAGCCAGGGGGATAGTTTGAACAAACTTGCGTCTACATCACTAAATTTCATCCCTGGCAAATTTGGTTGAAATTGGCTAATTGATTTCTGAGAAGAAGTAAAAAATGTTATAAGTTTATGCACAACAGATAATGCATAACGACGGACTGCAATAGGTCTTCTGAGTGTACTCAGGTGACCTAAAATTCTTACAATTTATTACACAGAACAATGACAGTACCTGATAGGTACATGTACTATATACATATATAAATAACACGCTTGTTTACCTTTTTAATGTTGATCCACTGTTTGAAATATTTCTGAGGATTTATGTTAAAATGTCTGCACTGACTTGGCAACCTGAATTCAAGCAGAGAATAAAATTAAAACACAGAGGAAATTGTTTAAAGTGTACAGTAAGCTAGCTGTTCAGTGTAGACAATAGTCCACTTACCAGGTATACCATAATATTCTACCTCCTATTTTAATCGTGGTTATTGGTATCACTGATGTCTGTAGTTCAAAATTCATGATTACTTGCATGTTGTTTGAATTGTTGTTTAACGTCCCACTTAAGAATATTTCACTTATACGGATACGTTGTTTAACGTCCCACTTAAGAATATTTCACTTATACGGAGACGTGCTTTTGCTCTGGATTTATGGCCATAGAGCAGGGAGGGTTCCTTAATATGCCAACACCTANNAGTTACAAAAATTAATTCAACTAATGTTAAGATTTTTCAAATATATCAAGTATATAACTGTTCAGAGATGCTAGTTTTCAGGAAAAGTCCTGAAATCAGGTTTATTTTATTCAATTCAGGATTTTTTCCCCAATAGAAAATACATGTATTTTGTTATAATTCTGATGTAGATGGACATTTTCAGAATTTTTTGTCAGACATCAGTACTAGCACCTCTAAATGTAACATAGGAGTCATAGATTATACCAAATGTAAAAAAAAAGACTATGTCTGGCTTAAACAGAATACAAAATAACTGAAAAAGGAGAAAAACTAATAACGAGATATTTGATTGATTTAAACGATGATTTAGAGTTGATCAGTTTTCATACAACAAGACTTATTCCTGATAAAAAGAAAGATAACTCTTATTCCCATTACCAACAAAGCCTGAAATTAAGTAGGCCTATATGTTATGGATTAAGTATTCAAAATTAGCAATAACAAGATTTATATAGAGCTGAATAAGGAAATATGACAAAGTCCTAATCAGGCTGAAATTTATTTTAGAAAAACTAGACATTAATCTGAATACAATAGTTACACAGATTCCAGATAGTTTAGAATTCTAATTACAGGACCGTCATTAATTACTGTAAGAGATATTGTGCGTTACTATACAACCAGTTTTTAAGAAATTTTATTTTGGCATAATTACGCTAGAGAAATTACTCCCGAAAAAAAGTTCCCACTAAATATATTTTTCTGATATTAGCATGCATAAAACATCCCAAACTACTAACTTAAATACACAAGCATGAACATCTAGTATAATGAATAATTGCATGACCATCAGATCAGCTGAAATAAAGTTCCACTAAAATTTCAGTTATTTCAGGATTTACAGTAATTTCATTGTTGCTGAGACAATTGCTTTTCATTAGAGTCATTGCATGACATTGAAAAAATAGTACATCAATAATTTGATCATCTTGTGCCTGTATATCAGTACATAAAATTAGCCACAACTTTTTTTTCAAAGATATGCTTGAAAATTACAGAACTACAAAAGATCCTAAAAGGGATTGAAGGGTCTTGATGCCTTTGAGAGCCTGTACTTTTCCCTTCTTTTTTTAAGTTCTCTAAATGCATTACATAACTGGACCCCATTCTTTTTTTCAAGTGCCTTTGGAACCCTAATGTTTTACTGAGTAATTCTGATAAAGAGATTGACTTTTTAAATCCTGGTATCCCCCTTTGGGGCCCCATTTTTCTGATTTCATCCAAGAAGTTCGGGCAAACTAGTCCCCAAGGGAAAATCTAAATGTAAGAGTTGGGAATGATAGTGATAAATCTACTGTATTATCAAACACAGGTTAGTTTTCAATAATTGTCTAAAAATTTATTTTCCTATTAGTGGCCTCTCAAGACAAGTGCATGGTCTTTCAAACCAGTGGTCTCTTAAGACAGTCAGATTACAATAGAGATTGGTACTTTTTTACAATAGAGATTGGTACTTACATTGTTTTTAGGTCCCAGTCACCACAAGTTACAAAGGCAAACTCATTACCCTGGTCCAAAAGTTGGTTTTCCAGCATCCAAGCATGGAATTTCTACAACAAATTCCAAAGCAGTAAATGTCAGAAGAACTAAGTACTTGCAGTTATAAATGAAGTAACCCTGTTGAGTAACAAGTACTAAGTATATTTGAGGACAAGTATTGAAGCACTTGCATTGAAGACCATCATGGATCGTATGTTGGTTGGTTTTATTGATGTTTGAGGTTCCATTCACGAATCTTTCACTTATATGGAGACGTCACCAAATGTCAGTGAAAGGTGACAAATGTGGCCAATGCTCAGCTTAATGACCATTGAGTAGTGAGGGTTCTTTAATGTGCCTACACCTACTGTGACACAGAACCTCGGTTTTTAATATGACAAGGACAGCCAACCGCAACATGGCATAGATTCAAACCCATGGCCTCACGATCAGAATGCAAACATGCTAACCACTGAGCCATTGTGGCCACCTGGATCATATGTAATTTTGATAGTAACTGAGGCCATCATGAATAAAATGAAAACTCAATACTAAAGGAACAAATTTGTTCTTCATACATGTAATTTGCTGCGGCCTAGTGGTTAGAATGTTTATCTTCTGATGGAGAGTAGGAGCCATGGTACAGTGGGCTATCCCTACTTTTTGGATAAAACAGTAAAACCTAAGGTCCTGTGTAGCTGTCAGCACAATAAAGAATCCTCCCTACTCTATGGCCATACGTGCCGAGCATAGGCAAATTGTGTTGCCCTTCATCAGCACACAGTGACATCTCCATATACATGTAAGAGAAAGATTCTTGAGTGGGACATTAAACAACAATACAATCATCACTCTTTCAATTAACTAATGATACTTCAGGAACATAGATTATCACCATTTTTCGAATATGTATTTACTTCACATACATGTATTCAGATTCAGTTAAGAATACTCTGTTTCCACTGGAAATTGTGTACTGCACAAAAATGCATAGCAATATCTTTTCTTACATATTCTAAGCCCACACATACAAATGTACACTACCAGTTAATGATTTTTTTGTTTCATTTCATGGAAAACTATTTGTTTGTCACTAACTTTAGAAAAGTCCCCTTTACATATATGTCTTAACTATTTAACTTTCTTTTGTTAAATATACACATATAACTAGGATCATACTTGTATACATATGCAAATGTCTCACCATTTATTAAAAACACACACTTAAATTTCAAAAGTTTAATTAACATTATGAGTGAAGCTAAAAGACATTTGGGTTTTCATTTTGGTACAAATTTCCAGATAAGCTGGTCATAGAGAGTTCAGTGTAAGAAGCTACCTTTGCAACTCAAAGACTTAAATTAATCTCTCTCTCTCTCTCTCTCTCTCTCTCTCTCTCTCTCTCACCATTTTTCATCTTTTTTCATCATCTTTTGATGGTCTCTGAAGTTGGGTTTTCTTTAAGCAAGGTTCCACTGTACTTATAAACTACTTGCAAGAGGGCGAGTCTTATACATTTTGTACTTACCTGAAGAACTTCTTCTAAATGAGGCTGTCCATCCACCATATCCTGAATGATTCCTGTCAACTGAAAATCAGGAAATAGCTGTGATAGGCTTGAGCTTTTATTAATACCATATAATTACAAAAATTCCGTTTTGTCTACAGTCCAACATGTTTTCAGAGATTGTCCAAAGGAAGATGCAAATAACAGTAACATACAATAGGTGGTCTCTCATTACAGGTATTTTACGTAGTATTATTTATGAATGAAATCTGTTTGTTTTGAATGTATAAACCTCTGTCTCAGCAGTCCTTGATGTTGCACGATTTGTCGGAAAACTTGTGGTATGTACACTACAGGTATCAGAATCTCAGAAATAGACAATATGACAGAATAATAAGAATAATAATTAAACTACAGCAGTCCTAGCCAGCACCGAGTGATAAAAGTAGCCTACTAGCATAGGTTAAAGGGACATAACTACTAGAAATAATTTAAACACTTGTTTAAAACACTTGTCAATCATTTCACTACTGATATACCATATAAGTGTCTTATCAATTTAATGGCATTCTATTTTACACTTACCTGCATGCAGAAAGGCGTTAACTCCTTATGAACCCTGGGTTGTACATACTGATGAAATATGGACTCTGTTTGTAATGTTTCAGAATTGACTTTTAAAACAGGGAATTCAATTATCTCCTGCAATTAAGAAAACTTATAAAAATTCACATACACATATTGCCAAATACCAGTATACAATAACTAAGCAGAGATACTGTTGGAGAAGCTTATTACATGCACATTTCTTTTAGTTTCATAAAAAGATTAATTTTTGTAAGGTACTTTAAAATGCAGAATGGATTTACATACAGGTTTGTAAATGGCAAGGTCAAGTAAGTGGGTCTGGAGGTTGGGTAATCCTTTTAAGTTTTGAGAGTTCTGCTGTGGACTTTTTTTCTATGTAATCATTTTATTGTCCTTCCCTTTCTCAAGTTTTGTTTCAGAAAAGGTCATATATAGCCATTCATATAGAGACAACACTGTCTACTGGTGAAGGCTACAAATTTGGCATATGTTTGACATTTATACACTATTGGGCAGTGTTTTTTCTTTATGAGTGCCATCACCTATTGAAGTATTGTGACAGGGAACCTTAGTTTTTCTGTCTCATTATAAGTCAGAAAATCCAGTCACCTCTGCCAAGCAGATTCAAACCCACAACCTCATGGTCTGAAGTTAATGTTAACCACATACCATAGCTAAGATGACTCTTGATTTCCAGACTGGGCCAGAGGCCTGCAGACTACAACTGATAATGATCAAAAGACAAAGCTATACTATCATTGATTTACCTTTCATCATACCTTGATTTTAAATTAAAACTGTGAATGAAGCACAGTGCTGCACTCTCCAAGAGGCAGCTTGTGCCTAGATCTAGATGTGCTACCACAGGTGTTTGTGACAGAAAAAAATCTGAAAATGATACTCTTGTTTTTCTATAGATTGGTTTCTAGTTTGCCTGGTACTTAATTTGTTGTGTCTGTCTGGACAAACTGAAAAGAACAACTTACATAAAGTTTAATTCTCAGAAAAATTTACTTTGTCACGAGCCTATGTGACAAGGCTGTATGTGTACTGTAGCTGTAGGGTTAATTTCTATTGAAACGTCAAGGTCATACTTCCCACCTCTGGGGGTGGGAAGTGTGACCTCGACATTTCAATAGAAATTAATGTAGTAGGGCCAACTCATAGTTACAGCTGCAATGAAGAGGGTATTTGAATATTCTGACTTTCTTCGTTGCAGCACCAAACAGACAGGACCATCATACAGCAGATAGCGCCATACAAGACATCAGTGATCTGTGTACAATGTACAAGAATGATACCATTCTCCTTGGCGGAGACTTCAACCTACCAGACATTGACTGGGATAATTACAACATCACAGGTCACAGACATCTAGAGAAATCAACAACTCCTTCCTCAGAATGGCAGCTGAACTATGCTTACAGCAGATTGTAAACCAGCCTTCAAGGGATAATAATTTCTTGGATCTCTTGTTTACAACCCATCCAGGTCAGATAAACCGATGCAAAACTCTCCCACCAATAGGGAACAGCGATCACGACATAGTGTTATTGGACATTGCCACATATGCGACTCCACCAAGACCCAAAAGGAGAGAAATCTTTCTATGGAAGAAAGCCAATTTCCTGTCAACTAAGTAAGTTCAACCGTACTGCCTTCAAGGATGTGAGCAGCATGTGGACCAACAGAAGGGCATCATCCAAAGTACAATAAAAAAAACATGTAACAACTCGACATACCCTAGCCAAACACACCCACCCATGGATGACCTCTGAACTCAGACACCTAAGTAACAAGAAACAAAGGGCCTACACAGAGGCTAAGCGCTCTGGATCCCTAAAAGACTGGAGGCGATACAAGGCACTGAAGGCAGAACTTCAGAGAGACCAAGCGTGCCCATGGAACATATGTGGAGGATATAGTCAGACAAAACCTCCAGAAGAACCCTAAGCGATTCTGGACATACATCAAGAGCCGGAAGCAAGACTTCTCCCAAATTATCACCCTGAAGTCAAAGAATGGATACTTCCACAGTGACACCACCAGTAAGGTCTCCATCCTCAATGAACAGTTCCAGTCTGTTTACACCAATAAGGACCTTAGTTCACTTCCAGACCTAGGACCAAGCCCACATCCTATAATGGACAACATCATCGTTCATGAGAGTGGTGTCTTAAAACTCCTTAAGGGACTTCGACCATTCAAAGCCACAGGGCCTGACGAAGTACCAGCCTTTATCCTTAAGCAGGCAGCACCAACAATTGCACCATATCGTACAAGGATGTTCCAGCTATCCTTAGATCATGGTAAGATCCCAGATGAGTGGCTGAAAGCAAACACCGTTCCAATCTATAAGAAAGGGGAGAAGCACAAACCCACAAATTACCGTCCAGTGTCTCTGATGTCCATATCCTGTAAGTTCCTGGAACATGTTATCAACAGTACAGTTATGGATCACTTGGACCGACACCACATTCTGTGTGAGGAACAACATGGATTCCGAGCCCGCCGGTCCTGTGAAACACAACTCATCACTACACTTGACCAGATAGCTCGAAATATGGACCAAGGACACCAGACAGATGTCATCTTGTTGGACTTCTCCAAGGCATTTGATAAGGTACCACACCAGCGCCTGCTACTGAAACTGGAACACTATGGAGTGTCGGGAACCACCCTAAGCTGGATCAAGGACTTCCTTAGACATAGAACCCAATCAGTCTTACTCGAGGGACACACCTCATCACCATTAGATGTATTGTCTGGAGTATCCCAGGGAACTGTGCTTGGACCACTCCTTTTCCTAGCTTACATCAATGACCTCCCACAGTGTAGCACTTCCAATGCCAGATTGTTTGCAGATGACTGTCTAGTCTACAGAGAAATCCGAAACCAGAGTGATGCCGACATCCTACAAAAGGACCTAACAGCTCTAGAGGCATGGGAGTGCAGGTGGCAGATGTGCTTCCATCCCAAGAAATGTACTATCATCAGGATCTCTGGGAGACGTCGACCACTGCAGACCAGATACAACCTTCATGGCCACCAACTGGAGACAGTAGACCGAGGGAAATATTTGAGAGTCACCATCACCCAAGATCTACAGTGGGGTTGCCATATCTACAACACCATTGGAAAGGCAACACACACACT
>JACSZP010009518.1:0-16213 GCA_016161895.1 Pinna nobilis | reverse complement strand
GTAATGCATTTGGTCCCTACCCTTGGAAGGCCTCTTTCAAACCCACTTATCTAATTAATGTTTTTAACGAGTAGGCGTATTGGGAACACACCGCTGGAACGGTGAGGTGTGAACACATCTCCGTTCAAAATTAGTAAGTCACGTGATAAATTAATCTAGTCACATTACTTTCAAAATGGCGCTTTCATGCATGCAGATTGCTTTGATGATCGGGATGCTTGTTACTGGAAGTATAAACACGCTCAGTAAAAAGGCACAAAACGACTGCACGTGAGATAACATTATTCTTCTTTCTAAAAATATACATATAATCTATGGACATTTATGCATAGCCGTGGCTGTTTATCCTTCACTTCGTAAATAAATCATTCAACTGCCAGTGGCAGTACGGCAGTAGTCACTCGGTACCTAATCTATGTTAATCCTATTATGATATCTGTCTTGGATAGTTTTTTTTTAATGCTGTTGTTTACTGTTTTAGTCTTGTGGAAGTAGATCTAAGAATAAACGGTAGCATGATAAGGAAATGACCCACAGCAGAATGGCTAAAGGGATTAGGGCCTACCCTGTGACAGACTGACACCTACTGGTAAATAGATTCCTAAATTTATAGGCCTATACTCTGTTTCGCCAAAACTGTCCAGGGATAGAGCACATAACGGTGTAAATCTCCTTGAAAAACAAGTCAAATACCCCAAACAGCTTTTAGATAGCTTTGTCGCTAGGCTCCGCTGACTGTCTAGTGCAGTTGATGAAATAATAATTAATATTCGCAGAATTTTGTAAAATACAACGACTTTAATAATTGTCGTTTAAAAAAAACAGAGTATATCTGGGCCCTCATCACATGTATTATAATTTGAATCAAGTTCATACACCATTACCATTGGCTTTTTCTTTTACTGTTCCTGAGTTTTACCTATCACTGTCGCTTGAAGAAATTGATTACAGGTCTGCATTTTATAAATTGCAATATACCTTTGGATATTTTATCACATTTATTTACTTTTCGTGATAACCAGCATACCTAGTTTTCACCTGTCATCAGCTTAGCTGGCTTTATAGATAGTGCGATACGACTCAGCTGTTATCTCTTGACTTGGGTTTTACTACTACAGGTACACTGATTATGTGAGAAAGTTTGCCAGTTTACTTGCGGATGGCTAGTAGTCTTTCCTGGGTACATTTGTAACCAGGCTCTCTCCTCCACCAATAAAAACTGGCTGCCATCATATGACTGAAAGATTATCGAGTGTGGCATAAAGCAAAACAAAAAAAATACTGCCATTTAATCTAGGAGGTTGTAGGTTAAAATCCCAGCTGCATGCATTGCCAAGATTGGTAAATGTTCCTCAATACTTCAAATGTAGAACATGTAGTGGAAACATACTGGCCACATGTCAAGAACTGGCTGGAGACATTTGTGATTCGACACAGGATAAAATCCTGTATTTGTAAAACCTGAATCAGCGAAAACATCAAAACCTTGAAAAAAATATGGGAGGTTTTTCAATCCCATGCCTCAGAGACCCAAATTTTACTGAAGATTTAATAGGAAAATTTAAGTTTTACAAGGGGGAGATATAGCCCATTTTTTTCCATTAAGAAATTATCAGAATTTTATATAAAAAGGTAGGGTATGGGACGATTTGGTAAGTGTATCAGCATGATGCTTTCACAATTTGACTGAAGCAACTGTTCATGTTGAATAAAACAAAGTTCTGCTTAACTGATTCTTATTTCAAGAAACTGATAAATCTTGCAGAGTAAAAGGCTACCCTGACAAAAGTGCCAACAACACCAGTACTCCCCATGAGTTTGACCACCCATGGTTCCAGACACTTATCATGTTTATAGGTAAGTTTGACATCATTTACATAGGGTTGTTCCTCAGTTATGTAGCTACGGTATGAGTTATGGTTACAAATATATATACAGTCAACTCTGCATGTAACGAGGTACCGGTTATAACATGGTGATTTCTATTCCCGGTGCACTTTCCATGCATTACTTTGTGAATGCGAATAACAAAGAAGGGCTATAACGAGGCAAATATCTCCCCCATCAGCCTCCTTATATGTGGAGTTGACTGTAATTTAATGTTATCATAGTTTATAATACACTGTTGATGCAAAAGAAAATCAGACAGTGCTGCCTCTGGTAACAAATGATTGATGTAGCTGTCAAATTATGAGAAAATAAAAAGTTGTGTAACTGGTGTGAGTTATCATGCATAGAAAGGGCACACCATACAGCTGCTTGGTTCTATAGCTTTATTTCCACAGGTTGTCATTTCAATTTTATTCAATTTTCTTTGAAGCCCTATAATAAGGAATAACCATGATAAGTAAAATAGATCAAATAAAAGATACAATACATAAACAAAAATTCACTGTTTTTGATTAAGTACATTTATACAGATTTACAATTGTCAATATCACATTAGTTTCAAAAGGTTGTCAAAAGTAATAATCGCTAATTAGGGTTATCTCCCCTGATTCTGTAAACTCTATAGATAAATTTACCTTATTCTTTGTAGAAAAATACAGATACATGTACATGTATCTTTGTGATTTATGATGAAATTTTATCCATGTACAATTATGCAATCACCTGTTAGAGGAACAAAGCTCAAAATAGATCTAAGAAGTATTGCCTGATGGACTCGAGATGTCATAAAAGAAAGTGAGTCAATTGTCCACTATAGTCTGCTTGAGAAGTGATAAAAAAGATGGACACTTCTGTCCACTACAACAAATCTACAGACTATTCAACCTTGCAAATTTTCTATGGGTGAGGTTTTTTATGGAGAAGGCTCTAAATTTTACTATGGACAAATAGGAAGATTTAAGTTTTCATAGGGAAGACATGCATTTTTTTTTTTGGTGAGAAATTGACTAAATTTTACATGGAAACTAGAGTCTCCCAACTTATATGGAATGACTAACAAAGGCAACTCTTTTAAAGTTGTAAAACAGAGGGTTCAAATTGATGTACATGTATACCACCTGACAAGGACCACATGTATAAAAGTAACCAAACAAAGAAAATGACCTTAGACAATTAGAACAAAGTAGTAGAAGAAATAACTAATGATTTCATGACTGCACAATAAAAAGAGGTTCAGGGAAAAGGGATCTGTGTACAATAAAAGTCTATAGAGTATTTTCGATATTTAAATGTGTGATGATGGTGATTATGACTATATGAATGATGATGATGATAAGGATGATGAGAATTATGATGATGATGATGTATATTATTGCTATACAAGAAAGGAATACACAATTTGACAAAATGCAATGAAATATTATTTTGAATACCGGTAATTTAATTCATATCAATAAAAATACAGTAGAGTCAGTCTAAACTCGTCGACTTAAAGCAAATTCAGTGCAATAACAAAGAGGAATAAATCCCCAAAAAGAATAACTATTTGTATATATATGTACATGTAGTAAATTCTGATGCTTAAAATGAAAGATGCCTAGAACAAATCCCCTTTGACTTTGTTATAGACCAACTCAACTGTATATGACACAATATAGCCATAACTACTGTAACAAATCTTTAATAGTCTTTATAATTTCACACATATTACATATTCTCAAAGATTTTTCAGTAGGAAAAGCTCAGTGATCTGAGGAGGCCAACTGCAATAAGTAAGTCTTTTGTAATCTTTGTGTTAACAGGTGAGACCTTGTGTTTGTTTGGATACTGCATTGTCAGGAAGAGGGAGAGAGACAAGTGGAGAAAAGAGGTGAACTGTGTACACTATTTGTTGTAATTTCAGATAGTTTGTTCAGCTATGCTCTCAGCAATGCCAGTATATGTGTTCTTATTCAATATCCCACCCAAGGATCTTTCTTTCTATTGAAGCCATCATCAAATGCCAGTAAATTGCTTGAAAATGAATTTGGATTATGCCATACTTGCCAATTCTCCACATGAATAGGGAGACTCCCTATATTTAAATAAAATTTTGATAATATTTTTTTTAAAAAATGCAGATCTCCCATGAAAAACTGATATCAGTGTTGGTTCGTTCTGTCTTTAAGACTCTGATGACTGTACCATTATATCTACATTCTGTAGCAAATCCCAATGGCTGCTGAAGCCTGAACCCAATAGTAATATGAAATGTGCTAAACACTCTTTTGATAAGGCATTCAACTGTATTATTTCCTTATCTGCAATACACATGATTTTTGTACATGTCCATTTTGTCTTTGTAGCTAATGGTAAATGGCCTGGAATTAGAACCACCCTTCAGGAACAGGTAAGGAGAAATCATTTTAATTCTTGCTTTGTAGACTACATGTATTTTCAACAGCATAACAAGCAAGAGTCATCTACCCTATATCTAAATATGGATTTCATAGTACATGTACATGCATTATATTGGGGTCGCAATGGCTCAGTGGTTAGCATATTCAACTTCTGACCATGAGGTATTGGGTTTGAATTTTCACTGCCCTTTCCATGTCATTGGTTGATAGAGTTAAAATGGATATCCTATGTCACAGAAGGTGTTGGGGTGTTAAAGAACCTTTACTGCTCAATGGTTATAAGTGTTGAGTATAACAAAATTTGTTGCAGTTCATCGGCATTGATGGCGTCTCCATATAAGTGACGGATTCTAAAATGGGGCTATAGACAAAAATAGAACCAACCAACCAATAGATTAGAAACCACTAATGACCACTAAATCTCAATTTTGAAAAGTAGGTCAAAGTCCAAGGTCAAAGTCACTAGGGCACAAATCATTGTGTAAAGAAAATTCCTGCTTACCAACAAATCGCAGGTAAAGTATCATCAGTATGTCTCTGTCCCTGCTAGTTACTTCAACCAGAAACAAAAGTGTTGATCAACAGACAGAGGAATGGACATCCTAATTCTTAGACCAGAATTCCTTAGTAATCTGACCAAAAATCTGATTACACGTACCTAGGAACCACACTTAAATGTGGCCTCACTTGGGAAAACCACCTAAAATTACAAACCTTCAGAATTTGAACTGAGTCACTATCAGTCAGTCCGTCCGTCTGTCTGTCCATATATTTCTGCACCATAACTCAAGTACCCATGGGACTACAATGTTGATACTTCATACATGGGTTGCCCATGACTCAAGGAGGGTCCTTATCGATTTTGGGGTCTAAGGTCAAGGTCTCATGACTCTGTTCCTTGAAAATGGTTTCCACACCATAATTGCTGCGACGGGGGAGGGGGGGTATAAGTCCCATCAGGACAGTTCTAGTTGTAGTCTGTTTCACTTGCATTCAGTAACAACTCCTTATGGGTGAACAATTCTTGAATGAAACCCTAAAAAACAAGACAACCAACAACCAAGATATCTCAGAATTAGTTTTAACTTCTTAATTTTTCTGACACAGTGTTTTGAACTATTCATATTCATACATGTTCCTAATTATTGGAGTATTCTATACTCAACCTCCATCTGAATTATTTGTTGCCACTTTTTACAATACTTTGTATTTTATTGTGCTATCATGAAGACTTTGACACTTTCAGATAATCAAAGTATGATAAATGTGTGTAAAAACAATGAAAACACACATTGGTTTTATTGATACTTCATCTTAAAAGACATTTATAAGATGCATATGAATTAACATTATAAACAAAATAATAAATCACCCCTTGGCATTTGTTGTCACCACTTCTGAAATTCATTTATGAATTGCAACATTGCAGCAGACAGGGTGAGTGTTGCATGAGTATTTCATTACCTCTCTGGACGAGCCATATTTGTATTTATACTTTGCATTTCATTACATCAGGATCATTCAACTTGTCGTTGCATTTCCAACAATTTGCGATCTCATAGGGACATCACTTGCAGGTAAGTAAAAACTTTCTTATGTTAAATGCAGCTGGTTTTAGAGTTTTATTTTTGGTTTTCTGATAGATTATTAGTTTATTTCCTGCCATGGGACTAACAAAAGAATTATGCAGAATAAAAAAAATCTTTGAAATTGCAGAATATGATATAGTCTTTTTATTCTGTTTGGTTGTGTTTAAAAATGCACATTCTCTATATAACGTTACTTATCATGGGGATTTTTGACAACTTGAAAATTTAATCTTGTGTTCTACTTATTGCATTTTTTTAACCACTTGACAGAATATCAATTTATTTGTATCAAAATATTTTTGAGTGAATTATGAATTTTTAAAGAAAGGTTCCATTGAAATCGGTTGAATAGTAATGAAATTAGAGCAGTTTAAAAAAACATAAATTTACTGTAAATATTTAGTGAAAATGACGTTTGTTCATAAATGTATGGCACAATGCTGAAACTCTGTTACCACACAGAGTATTATTAAAGTAAAACATCATATTTGTGTTTAAGAGAGTCATGGCTACGATATAAGGCAAAAATGTCAGTTTTCCGAAATATCTCATTTGGGCCAAAATTCTGATGGCTGTTCACCTATATTGCAGGCATTGGCTTGGTATATGTGGACGCTTCTGTATGGCAGATGTTGAGAGGGTCTATCATCATATTTGCTGGAATCTTATCTGTAAGATTTATTTTATTTTCTGTGTTAATTTACCCAGATCTAAAGACTTGGATATAATTCATTTCACCTTGTTTATCTGTCATTCTGTCAATGACAAAACTTTTTAACTTACAAATGTATTAATAAATTTGACATGGAATTTTGGCCATTAACTTCTTCTAGAATGACATTCTTCATCTTATTACAAAAGATTTGAATTGAAGACTTTGTCACTGACCATCAAAGCTTCTTTTTCGGTCAAATTTATAGCTGATATTGGGCTAAGTTCCCAATGGTCAATCATATCTTTTTCTCTGAGTTTTATGCCAAATACCGATCTACCCAATCTTCAGATTAAGAAGAAAGAAATTGGATAATGTGTTCTTACCTAGCATTTTAATTTTTGTATGTTGGCAGATTGGTAGTTTAATCTTCAACCTTCAAAATAACTGGTAAATACATTGTAGGTTATCTGTAATATAAAAGTGGTACAAATCTCTTTATGAAATTGAAAAGAAAACAAAAAACAAAACGAAACAAAAAGAGCATAACTAATAGCCAAAATGTCACAAAATTCTTAAATTCAGCCCAATAAATTGTTTCTTGTGTTTTGTTAAAAACCCTTACCACTGATCTCTTGAAATATGTTTTTATTACAAAAGTAATGACCTTATAACCTTGACATGGGTCATTGACCTACAAAAATAATCATTTGTCCCATATATGCATCAATTTTTCACATGCAGATTTTCTTTTCTGATGTTATTGATTTCTACTTGTATTCAATACCCATCTATTTGTATATTTGTCCAATAAGGCAATGGCTAGATTTTTTTTCTGACTCAATTTTTCAGCCAATTAGAATTCAGGATTAGCTTGAGTTGAGATAATTCTCAAACTTAGGTAAATTCTTAAGCTTTATGGTGCCATCCCCTGCACTTCCTGATTCAGAAGTGAATGGTCTACCATATTCTGATCTGTAAATGAAAATGTTTGTTTTCAGAAAATATTTTTGAAGAGGAAACTACGATGTATTCACTGGACCGGAATGTTTGTAACAATGATAGGGCTTGTACTTGTTGGATGTTCCAGTGTGTTTAAGACAAATCATACCAGCAATAGCTCCAAAACACTCCTAGGTTAGTATTGCTGATAAAGTAATTCCAAAGGAATCCTAAGTCAATATTGTTACTGTATAGAGGGTTATTTTCATTCCATGATATTTTCGTGCTAATGTACCTGTAAACAGTTTCACCACATTTCAAATTTGCCAAATCTCATCATAATTCTATTCATTGCATTAAACATTTTCAATTCGTCCAGTTTTGAATTCGCGTACTGATGATGAAGGTGAAAGGGGCGAAAATAAAACAGGGACGAAAATTTCCCTACATACAATATTAAAAAGTTTTGCAAAATGTTTAGGTTAGTACATGTAATGTCAATGTAGAGTTTTGCATTAAATTTTGCTATGACAGATCTACCCAATTATCTTAGGTTAGCATTGCTATTACAGATCTACTCAATGATCTTGAATATGTTGTTGCCAAGCCGTTTACTTATAACTATATGTAGACACATAAAGGTACATTCTGACCTGTTTTTTAACCCTTAAAACACTAAAGAACAAAGTGGACTGTTCTAAGACAATAAAATAGAGCATACCATTCTGATACTTGGGGTTGAAAGGGTTAAGAGACTATCCAAGAGTAGATGCAAGAATGGTCACATATGACAGGTGATCTCTTACTTCAGGTGATTTACATGTGCATAGGGAAAACTCACTTTTGGAGATATACATTAAGATCACATTAGGCAGGTAATCCTTTGATCCAGTGGGTCAACTAAGGCAGGTTAGACTGTAATTACTTTTGCCACTTACAGGTATTGTGTTGATCATTGGAAGTCAGCTTGTCAGTGCCAGTCAGATGGTTGTAGAAGAAACATTCCTGAAGAAGAGGAATCTACACCCCCTACATGTATGTACCAAATAGACGGATGTAGTCAATCCTAGATATTTAGACCTTGCAAGTCACTGAAATCCTTCATTGGCTTAAATAATTGGTTTATTCATTCTGACCTGTTTTAAGAGACTGTCCAAAGGTGAGATGCAAGTATGGTCACATATGACAGATGACCTATCAATTCAGGTGATTTACATACATTATGTCACATTAATCATGTTTTCCTTTAATCCAGTGGGTTACTAAGGCAAGTTATTCTGTACTTGGTATTCAGATCCATTGAAGACTGAGTGACTTTTCTTGCCAACAACTACTCAGGTCTTGAGGGGGGTGTCTTAGATAAGTGGTTAGTGTGTTTGCCTTTTTATCATGAGTTCATGGGTGCAAATCTGAGCCGCACTGCGGTTGGCTGTCCCCATCTTTTAAATGCGGCAGTAAAAACCCAGGTCACGTGTCACAATAGATGTTGGCACGTTGAAGAGCCCTCCCTGCTCTATGACCATAAGTGCCAAACATGGACAAAATTTGTTGTCCTTCACCAGCACATGGTGACGTCTCCATATAAGTGAAAGATTCTTGAGTGGGACATTAAACAATAATATACCCAATAGCTGAGGTCTTGGCAATTGCTGTATCATCCAAAAGGATGATAAAAATTTGTTACACAAGAGAAGAGGTCACTTTATTTAGGTGGTCACTTGGGTTGTCTAAACTGCACTTTGTTCATGTTTATTTTCTTGCTGATGAAACGACACAACTTATTCATGCGTTTTACTTCAACTTGATTATTAATCATACTTCAAACTTGATTATTTTTGATAGGTTGTTGGAATGGAGGGAACGTATGGTGTACTCATGATGTCATTTGTAAGTTTTCTATGGAATTTTCCATCTCTCTCTCTCTTTCTTCATCTGTCTCTCTTTCTCTCCCTCCTCCTCCCTGTTATTGTGTGCCAGTTTGAAACATATGTTTCATAAATAGGATTAAAGTGTGGTGATATAATTGATGTATTGTTGCTGTATAACATCCCACTTGAATATTTCCCTGTATATTGATATATCACCAATTACCAGTGAAGAGCTACAAATCAAACCTGTCCTCAGTGTCTACAGCCACTGAGCAGTGAGAGTTCTTAAACATACTGACGTCTACTCAAGGACCTCAGTTTTGCTGTCTCATCTGAAGGGCAGAAAAGCAAATTGTACTCCAGTGAGAAGAATTTAACCTATTTCCTCACAATCAGCCGGAGAACATAACCATGGAGCCACAACGACCCTCTCATTGATGAGTGAAACACAGCATATATATATATCATCCAATAATCTGTATTGGTGAGGAACATACAGTGACCCTGAATGATGTCCCATGTCAAACCAGACATCACACAACTACATCATTTTAAGTGCAGCAAAAGTAAACATCATGCTGTGCATTAATTTCGTCAGACTATTAACTGAATCTTTTTTATAATTTTGAAGGAAATTATATTTCTCCCAGTTGTTTTACATGATTCAAGGATGTTTTGTGACCTTGATTTAAGGTCAATTCTATAAGGTCATGGTCACAGTGCACACATTGCCAGAATTCCTAAGTGGTTTGTAAGCATGTTTACAAAATACATGTACACGTATAGTTATTCAAACTTGCTGCATTAACATTTTTCCTAGACTCCATGCAGTTTCACAATTAGACTAGCTGTTGTAAAGTTATCAAAAATTTTACTTTGGAATAGTAGATTTTTTTTCTACTCTTCTTCCAAGAAAAACATTTGTACTAAGTTTAAAATTTCGAAGTTATTACAAAATTAAGAAACAAATTTGGATTTTTTGTTCAACTTTGTGTATTCAAATACAGAAAATGCTATTTCATTACCTTTATTCATGTTCAGTGTATAGATAATTTTATTTTACCTTTTTGTATTTCAAATTTGTCTGATCTAATTGCCTTTGAGAATCACATGCTGTAGCTCTCATCAACTGTAAATTTCTAATTATAGGTGGCACTTCCTGCCATGTACTTCATCCCAGGAAGTGATGTCAACAACAGCTATGAAAATAGTCTGGATGCCATATATCAAATCAAAAATGAGCCAAGGCTACTTATATTCTGTTTACTGTACTTATCATCAATTGCGTTTTACAATTATTTTGGTCTGGCAGTGACAAAATCATTAACAGGTAAATTCGGTAAATTTGTTTGTGTAACCATTATTTAAGGTTGTTTGGTTGTATTGTTGTTTAACATCCCACCCAAGAAAAGAGATGTCACTGTATGCCTATGCGTGGCATTTATGTCCATTGATCAGGGAGGGTTCCTAAACGTGCCGACACCTACTGTGATACTGGAACTCAGTCTTTACTGTCTCACAAAGAGTACAGGGGTAATCAAGCACAGCACAACAATACCACACTAACTATTGACCCACAGCAGCCCCCATGATTTAAGAATGTGGCATACTGAGTTTTTGGTCTGTCTGTATGCTTGTTTGCCAAACTTAAATCTGGGCCATGATTTTTTAGTAGCAAGGGATACATGTAAGTACCGGTACATGTATTTTTTTTACAAAACATTTTTTTTCAACTTTTTGAACTTAACCTTGATGTTTAACCTACAATGTACTTTTACAAAATCTTAACCTTGGTAACATTTTATGAATAGTGGGATTTCATTTCTCATGTAAACTATATTTTGTTTTCAGCTGTACACAGAACATTGATAGATGCCTGTAGGACTATGCTTGTGTGGGGAGTAGATCTAGTTATCTATTATGCCTTTGATAAAGTAAGTTCTGTAACTCTTTTCATCTTTGTCACCATCTTTTATCACCGTAGTCATCCTTTCCATGGTTGCACATGCTTTGATGTAAAAGTTACTGTCAGTAAGACTGTATACAAAAACATTCTAGGAGGCGGAGCTTAGGCGTATACATGTAATCGATTCCTGTATCAGTAGTAAATGACAGCATGAAATGCCAACAATGTATTTGATCACATGCTTTTACTCTCTTGCATGAGAAAGGGTCTATGTGTATTTCTGGTATGTCTGAGGCGTAAATCAGTCTTGTTCTTGCTTTACGCAACCAGGTTGTCTACAAATTAACTACTAGGGTTATTCTCAACTCAACTACACCTTTTGGAATTTTCATTTTCTCATTAACTTATGTATAACATGTCAACACCGACTGAGACATGGGACCTTGGTTTTTACTGTCTTATCCGAAAGACAGGGACAGCCAACTGCAGCTTACCTCGGATTTGAACCCAAAGCCTCACGATCAGAAGGTGAACTTGCTAACACTAGGCCACAGGGGCCCCACAAGAGATTTTTGACTCAGTATCCTATACACATATCTTGACATGAAGAATCTTTTGTCGTGAAGGCATAAAAGTTGCTATCCCCATAGTCATGCAGTTCTTTTTGAACATGTACTAAATTGTATGCGTTCTTTGAAATAATCATCCAAATGGTTCAAAACTTAGAAATGATTTGCAAAGGTTTCAGAATACATCTTATTCATTTTCATAGGATTTTGGTGAACCTTTTGACAAGCAATATGGACTTCTGCAAGGTAAGTTTGATGTTATGTTTTAAGTAAATAGGGAAAGACATGTATTTTGTCCACTGTATAATAAAGGGAATGACCTGCTGTAGATATACCAGATTTACCTCATTTTTGTAGTTTCAGAACATTGTGTAAGAATCTTTAATAGATTAATACCACTGTTTTGCATGACATTTGTGTCATTCGTTACCGTAAATTGGGATATTTTGGCCATTGTTTAATTTCGGCATATTTAGCCACCCTAGCAAAATGGCCAAAATTGAACTGTGCAAAATATGTATGTTGTAGACGATCAGAAAATTCTGGATCCGTTTCAAATGTAACCCTGGAAGTGTTTCTAAAATTTACATATAGGCCTACTGTACCCTAATGTGATGTAAGTACCATACAGGTAAATTATTTTGTGATTGTTTTAGTACCAGGTGTTATTTTCTATTCATGCCGTGAGAACATTTCTCTGATTACAGAATTGTGTACAGTGTAGGTCTGCAGTTATACGTCATTGTTTTCCATGTTGAGACCATTATTATTCCTCAACATGTTATGCTTATTAAGACTTGGATTTTCACTTTTTGGACATCCCTTTGTACTTCCGAAATGTTATTTCAGCCTTTAGCCATTTCAGCTGCGACTCTATAATGACTTTTCTTTCTTCTCTTCCCTCAGTGGATGGTTTCCTTTTCCTCCTGATTGGCACGGCCCTGTATAACGAGCTGATTAAAGTTGACTGTATTCCATGTCTCAGAAAGCCAGAACTGGATTTTGCAAATGTCATACAGAGGTCTGGTCACTATGGAAACATACAAGATACGGATTCAGCATCTGAAGATGAAATAAATATGCCCTCTGAACGAACACACTTACTGAAAGATGACAAATAGTAAAAAGACAACAAAATTCAAATCATTTCTGAATACATGTATGTAAAAGTGACTTCTGCTACAGGTGCCAATTTCATTCGTGGGTTTTTTGTTTGCTCATTATAATCAATGACTCACCATATTTTTCTACAGTCCACATTTTGTAAATACATCCATATTCACAACCATTATATTATCTGAAAAAAATGACGTTTTGATATGTTAACCGACTGTACAGTAAATCATGCATTATAAGGATTTGGATGTGTGATGATTTTAGGCTCACCTCTGAAGTGACTTCTGTTCAGTCCTTCATCATCGTTATCAGTTTTTGCACCAACATCTGCACTATTGTGAGAAGGTATACCTCATTATCGCAGACACAAAATAGACTGTCCATCTCTAATAACCATGGATAAACTTTGGGTCAGGATTAATCTGCCTCTATATACCTCACTATATTCCAGGGCATTTTTCATAAGAACATTTCATATGCAAAGGAAAACTACTTACCCAGTTCTCCTATGTCATGATCCCAAGAATATCCAATACTATTACAATATCAACATTTCATAACTTTTACAGTCAGTATAATGACCTTATTTATAATCAGTTCATCTGTAAATGAAATGTCCAGCTACTTATTTGATAATGGTGATCAATGTGTATTAACAGGTTGTGTGGGTAAATTCCTTGTTTATATCACTTGGATTAGACTGTCACCTTAATGGCAGGTGTGTCTGGTCTACAGGGGATGCATACTCCTCTTCGGCACAAAAACTCCCTATGAATTTTAAGGACTGTGTTTGTCCTGTATTAATTGTATTTGTTTATTTTTTCATGGATAAATGGCAACTTGATGATTGTTATTCTATATATCTTGGTTAGGAGATGTGATTTTCATTAAATTCATCTTATTTTTCATTTTTTTAAGTCGTAGGGTAAAGATTTTACATTTTCCAAGACGAAATGAGGGTTATGATTTAATATATGTTTATGTGGATATATGCACATCAAAACATGTAGTCTTTCATTCATTTTGAAGTATATTTGTATCTGTGAGTGACTACTGGTCTATAATACTTTTTGTATTGCTATATTTTGAAAGGTTAAATGTGGAAAGTTGAGTTCATAGTGTATTTTAAGTCACAACTTGTATAATTTTGTAGAATATAAGAATATACATGTATATTTTAAATATTGTGTATGTACGTTTAATCTTTATTATATTATATATTTATACAACTGTATATGTGATTGATTTTTTTTTGTTTACTTGCCTGGTTATGTTTGCTATCAATTTGATTGGCACGACACACCCATATGATCCTCCTTAGCTGTCCCTGTTGACAGTAGAACATGTCTTGAGGGATCTCCCAAATGTTCATGGAATTAATGGAAATAATTTCAGACAGTTGGTCTCTGATAACAGGCTTTCTTTATGAGATGAGGTCCTCCATGGCCACATGGTTAGAGTATTGTGCATATTTCGTCTCACATCTAGTCGTTTTGCGAAAGTTTGCCAGTAAACTTGCGGGAGATTGTTAGTCTCTTCCCAGGTACATTTATATCTAGGTTCTCTCAATCACCAATAAAAACTGGCTACCAGTGAGAGATTGTTAAGTATGGCATAAACCATAATTATGCTTTGTTTCTACGAACGTATCAGGTAAGTTGGAGAACTCCAGAAAATAAGGTTATTGGTCATATGGTATTCAAAGATATCATTTTGTAAGTTTGTAAAAAAAAATTCTGATTAATAGGCTAAATTGAAGCCCTCTTTTATGGCTGCTGGATTAGTCTCGCAAGATAGGTTTCGGAGTACACAAAATTCTTGAGAGACCGTTCTTTTTGCTATGAAAATATAGTCTTTCAAGACAGGTTGGCTCTCAAGTCATGCTTTGTTTCTACAAACATTGTCTCTTCATAATGGTTTCTTTAGTCAGGTTTCACTATATTCAACAGTGGTTATGTTGTATACAACATTTAAAGTACTCGTATTGAGAGAAAAGCCATAGAGCCATGGAAATACGATCTTTCAGGTCTCGCTGCATACATTAGTATTTAGCTCTGTACATTCAGGCAATCCTAAATAAATCCTACATTTAATGTCCACTTCTTGTAGATGTATTGAAAGGCATGATTAATTTCTATTTCAAATTATCCAATTCTTTAACTTGAGAATGAGTAACAAAGTTCACTTAAAAACAAAAGATTTTCCTACTGTATGGGCTCTCTAAGTATTGAAAATTCCTCTTACACTGCCAATGATCTTTGTTGCTCAATTACAATTCGGAGGATGTGCAAACATTTCAAGCTCTTCACTGGCACTCGGGTGAAAATTTTATACAAGTAAAAGATTCTTGGGGGGAAAAAACAAACAAAAAACATATCTAGATGTATTTTGACTCACCTGGAGATTCTTATTGGTCTGTTTGTAAAACTTTAACATGTGCCATGACATTTAAGAATAAGTGATAAGGCATTCATTCCTATTTTAAACATGCATGGTCTTGTGACCAAAATACTTTTCTTTTAATACAGAACAGTTTGACCTCCTGGCCTGATTTTTTCTCAATATGGACAGCAAATTTGTATTCAGAGTTATTCTTCCCTCTGTAAGGCAGGTGGTATTGGAATGAAGACGCAATTGTTACTTACAATGTGGATTAACACCAACTCAAGAATCTTTCACTCATATGGAAACATCACTGATACCAGTGAAGTGCAACAAATTTGACTTATGCTCTGCACTTACGGTCATTGAGTATGGAGGGTTCTCTATCATGTCATCACCTTATGTTACATCAGACCTCCGTTGGGTGGTTGTATTGTTTAATGTCCCACTTGGGGCCCCTGTGGCCGAGTGGTTGGCGTGTTAGACTTCGAATTGAAGAGTCCAATGTTCGAATCTGCAAATTGGCATGTTAAAGAACCCTCCTTGCTCTACCGCCAGCAGTGCCAAGCATAGGCAAAATTTTTTGCCCTTCACCGGCACATGGCGACTTCTCCATACAAGTGAAATGTTCTTGAGTGGAATGTTAAACAACAACAACTAATGTCGCACTCAAAATGTTTCACTTGTATGAAGACGCTACTGTGTGACAGTGCAGAGTGATAAATTTGACCTGTGCTCAGGTATTTACAGGCATAGAGCAGAGGGTTTAATGACACTGGACCTCCGTTTTATCACCTCATCAAACAAAAGAAGAGGGACGCTAACCGCAGCGTGGTGCAGATTTGAACCCTTCACAGTCAGAAGGTAAACATGCCAACCACTAGGTCACGGAGACCCTAC
>JACSZP010009516.1:4010-20520 GCA_016161895.1 Pinna nobilis | reverse complement strand
ATTTTTGACACTCGGGTGAGATTTCTCTGTCAAAGTACAAAGTGGTGGTGTAGCAAAATTCAGGAAATAAAAGCCTTATAAGCCTGTATTTATTTATTTTTTTTTTAATTAGAGATCTGGATTCTAACTAGTATTCATTACGATTGAATTGAGTTCAAGTTGACCCTGTGTAATAAAACAGAATTGTTTATTTTATGAAACAGAAATATCAACATTTGTTTACAAAAATTATTTGTGCTTTTATACACTGAAAATGTTCCCGTCAATAATATCTGACATCGTACTTAATCTGTTCGGGATCGGGTTACCGTCCTTCTTCGCAACAGCAATTTATTCCATGGAGTTGTTTACCGCGATGTCCACTCCACGTGTGTATTCCGCAGACATTAATCATGTTTTCTAAATTACCAGTTTGTATAATACCGATACTTTATGAGACAATTAAAGTTCAGATGATCCCTTTCACAACGCTAGGAATTTTCAGCCTAATTCAATCAAGACACGAGGACAATCACAGTTCACACCTCACTTTTTGACGTGTCAGAATCAAGCTATAAATTATCATACAGTCAGTTATTAGTGATAGTTATGTAATCCAGTGATTAATCTGTTTATTCAATGAAGGATGAGGGAGATGAAACCGCTTACTTTTTAATAAACAATGTGCTAGGCATAAACCACAGTTTAATTGGTTGGATGTTCAGTGTAAGGTGAAATTTTCAAAATGACCCCTGTGGTGAATTTATCAAGCGTCAAATATGAGTCCTGGCAGAAATTTGGGGGTCGAAACCGGGGAGTAGGGTCAAATGGAAACCCTGTTAATAATGGCTCAGTGATTAAACTGCTTTTGATTGTGATGCTGTGGGTTTGAATCCCCTAGGCAAAGACAGCTGACAATTTTGGTCCTTGAGATGGGACTGTAAAAACTGAGGTCCCTTAGTGCAGAAAATGTTTAGAACTTTGTAATTTTGGATTTTTCTGTTCATTCGTGTTTATGGTATGGTATGGTATTGTTGTTTAACGTCCCACTCCAGAATATTTCACTCATATGGAGATGTCACCGTGTGCCGGTGAAGGGCGACAAATTTTGCCTATGCTCGGCATTGCTGGCTGTAAAGTAGGGAGGGTTCTATAACGTGCCAACACCTACTGTGACACAGGGTGGGGTTGGTGGCAGGGGTGGGTTCCAACCCGTGAAAAGGAAAAATCTATCCCTGTGAAAATGAGAATTTAAGCATAATTGACCAATGTTGGTATATACTTTGCAAAATCAAGGGGGTCCGCCACCCCCTTCTAGATCCGCGCATGCATCACCCTGTGACTTGATTGGTTCATTGGTTGTATTGCTGTTCAACATCCCACTCAAGAATGTTACACTGATATGGAGCTGTCATCATTTGCCTGAGAAGGGCAACACATTTGGCCTATACTTTGCACTAACTGCCATTGAGCCGGTGTTCTCCCCGGGCCCATATAGCACAGTGGTACATGTGCCATCAAGCTATTTTTCTCTACCACAACACAATCTGATTTACCCCCATCCTATTCTTCTCTACCATCACTCTATTTCATTTGTACATATCTGGCAGTTATTGACCAAGTTAGCGTGATTTACAGGTTAATTTACCTACAAATATGACAGTAGAGTCGGTCTATAACGAATCAGCTTAAAGCGAATTCAGTACTATTATGAAAAGGAATAAAATCCCAGAAAAGAATTACAATTTATCTATTTGTGTAGTAAATTCTGATGCTTAAACCGAAGGATGCCTATAACGAAGTCAAAAGTCAGTCCCCTTTGACTTAGTTATAGACCAACTCCACTGTATTTATAATGTACCTTAATGGGTAACCATGCTATAAAATACTGTGTGGGGCAATTTACATGTACAGTCCTCCCCTCTTTAGGTTTTACTGTTTAACACACGCTTATGTACCACCATAATATCCAAAATTTCTGGGGAGAACTCTGATTGAGCAGTGATGGTTCTTTAACCCTTTCAACACCACAGACCGTAATGGACTGGTCTAACATTAAGAAAAAGAGCATGCCTTTTGTTACATGGGGTTGATAGGGTTAATGTGCCAATATCAACTGTGACACAGGACCTTGGTTTTTATTGTCGCATCTGAAGGACAAGGAAAAGCTAACCGTATCTACAAACCTATGACCCCGGGATCAGAAGGGTGAACAAGCTAACCACTGAGACATTGCGACTCACTCCATGTCAATTGCATTCTCACCACACTGGATTCCACGGTTGGCACTACAATTGATGATGGCACTATAAATCGTCCTATGACTTGATGTGATGAAGTTTTACTCCCCAGTTATTGATTGTCTATGACATAACAGTCATCCTATGGGGAATCTATCAATGATAAACTCTGTATTATCTCCATCACATGACATCATCTTTAATTTGTTTACACATGTAATTGTCACAAAAGTAAGAGCAGGGATTCTTGTTTAAAATTTGTTGCTGTTGTATTATTGTTCGACATCCCACTCACCAATCTTTCATTTATATAAATGGTGACGTTAACATTTTCTCACAATAAATTTGGCATGCGCTCAGCACTTCGGGCCATTAAGCAGTGAGGGTTCTCTAACTTGTTGACACCTACTGTGACATTACAACTTCGTTTTTACCCTGATAAAACTTCAACACCCTTGTAAAGCACAAACAGAACCTAAGTTTTTAGTAGCTTTACTCTCATCCAAAACAGCAGAAAACCATTTAACCTTGACCAAAACCCTTGACAACTAGTACCCTCCCATCCAATTGGGAGCAACCTCCCATGGTGCCATGATGGGCTATGTAGTATATAATAATTTCATCATATGATGCAAAGTTAAGAACTTCTTCAAAAATATTGTTTGTATCATAATGTTATTTGAAATCCCATTCAAAAATCTTTCACTTGCACGGAAATGTCACAATATGCCCGTAAGGCACTACATGTACAAAGTTTTTACCTCTGCTCAGCATGTACCGGGTACAGCCTCATCTTTATTGTCTCATCTGAAGGACATGAAAATCAAACTTGCTTTTTCTTGAGGAACTCGAACTTAAAACCTGATAATCTGAATGTGGACAAGGTACCACAGAGTTGCAAAAGTTCCAAAATTATTAATATAAATATATATATATACAATGAAACTTTTGTACAACTAACTCCGCTGGGACACAAGAACACCGGTCTCCAAAGGGTAGTGGTCTTATTAGAGATACCAGTCATTTTATTTTTCAAACATCTTTAAATTGGTTTGATATTGTTATCATTGGAAAAAATAAGAAAAAAAAGAACTTTTCAAACAGCAACATTTTAAAAGTCTGAAGTTCGGCCACTTTGTTTTCCCATTTGTGACTAAGAGTGAATATTTACTGTAAATGCGGACTTGTGGCTTTTAAAAGTCACATATTATTTTAAATGTTATATAAGACTTACAGGGTTTAATTTTCAAACTGTTCACTCTCTTATACAGAGGTTGACTTGAATCTACACAAATACTGTAGATCCATAAATTTTCGCGGAACCTTGTTTTGGCGAATAGGTTGCTGTAATTATTCGCGACACTATATTTTTGCAAGTGTGCATGCTAAGTATGGTAAGTTATGTTGCATGGTGCATGTTAATGTAATGTTAGTAAATTTAGCGAGAACTTTATTTTCGCGATTAAGTGCACTCGCGTAGTTACGAGAAAATGAAATTCCCGCGAATATAACTGGATTTACAGTAGTACAATTGCGCAAACGGTATCTATTTATAGACAGCTTTGTGGTTTTTGTGACCAGGTAGTCTTTATATACAGGTGGTTGCTAAAGCAGGTTTCACATATCTTTATATGTCTGAATCACCATTTGACTTTTGCTGACTCCATTGTACTAGCATTATGTAAATCAACAATGTTCCTTGACATTTCAATTCCTTTCCTGCAGGTACAAATGTACATGTTGAAAATAATCAAAGAATTGTTGTTTTTCGCTTTCTTTGAAACCCATTAAATCACTTTAAGTAGATTACACTTCAAAGCCGGGGAAATCAACATAGAAATATGGAGAAACATCAATTATTTCAATAAAACAATAAGAATAATGTGCTAATCCGCTGGCGCGCATGACTTAGTTTACACTGACGCATGGAACTCTGACAAGCCGTTTATTTCAAAAGAAATTCATCAATAGATAAATATAGCTCAAACTTTGCTTTCCGTCTAAGAAATACGCTAATTTGTAGTCAAGTAAAGACACAATGTCATATGACTCACAGGAAGAGAAAACTTACTTTTTATTACCGTTTGGCAGACTTGAGCTCGTTCAAATCAGCTTTAAGGCTTAGACATGTATCAGCTGGGTGCTTCTTAATTAAAACTGAGAATCAGGTGGTCCTACATGTAGGTAAGGAAACAAATAATGATGTTTAATACCTAGCTACAATGCATGCACAAAAGGACATCGCCAAGTACATGTATATCAGCTATAACATGCACTGCAACATGCAGATCTCTCCTTGGGTTTAAGTGTTTAAGTTTTAACGCCCCACTCAAGAATCTTCCTCTTATATGGAGATGTCACTGTGTGCCTGTGAAGGGTGACAAATTTAGCCTATGCTCGGCACTCATGATCTTGGACCATGGAGGTTTCTTATTTAACATGCTGACACCTACACCTACTTTGACACAGGACCTCAGGGACAGTCAACTGCAGCATGGTTCGGATTGGAATCCATGATACCACGATCAGTTGGCAAGCAAGCTTAAACCACTACGCTACAACAGTCCCACAAATCTCTTCTAGTCACAGAGGAGCCACTGTGGATCCACATCTTCTGATTGTGAGGTCATGGGTCCAAATCCATACTGCAGACCTGATTTCTTGTCCTTCAGATAAGATAATCAACATTGAGGTCCTGTATCACACTGTAAGTGCTCGCATATTTTAGAACCCTCACAGGCTCACTGTTCAATAGCCATAGACTTACTACTCAATGGCTACGAGTGCCAAGCACAAGCCAAATTTATCATCCTTAACCAGATTACCACGTCTCCATATAAGTGAAAGATTCTTGAGTATGACGTTAAACAACAGTACAACCAAACATATAGAGGAATTAAAATGTAGGCCTTCTGATCACTCATCTACAGACTTTAGTCTACTTTTTGCATGTTATTGATAACAGTAAAGTCATAGAATGACAGAACAACTTAATCTTACAAGCTATTCTGGACCTTTCTGTGACAACAGTAAGCTCTTAATATTCCACATTCTCATATAATTTAGCCTTAATTGTAGCTACATTGTATTTGTCTGGTAACTATGAACATGTATGTCAACCTGGCAGAGAAGTCTACCAGTTACCAAAAGTATTACCATATGCGCCCATTTAATTGTCAGACTGTCTTTGTCTATATATATACACATGTAATGACCATCCACTACAGTTCAAGTTTGATTACCTCTTTTTACATGATAAAAGAATGGTATTATGGTATGATATTGTTGTTTAACGTCCCACTCAAGAATATTTCACTCATATAGACATCACCATGTGCCGGTGAAGGGCTACAAATTTTGCCTATGCTCAGCACTGCTGGCTGTAGAGCAGGGAGGATTTTTTAATGGCCAGCACCTACTGTGACATAGGGCCTCGGTTTTTACTGTCTCAACCGAAGAACAGGGATGGCCAACCGCCGAGTGGCGCTGACACAGCTCGAACCCGGATCTTCCGATTCGCAGTCGAACACGCTAACCACTCGGCCACGGAGGCCCTACATCATAAAAGAAAAACTTGTCCTAAGAACCACTGTCATGAAAGAGTACTTGTCTTGAGAGACCACATTCATGGAAGATCACTTGTCTTAAGGGACCCTTCATGAGAAAACAGACTTCTTGAGAGACCAGTCATAAAACACAATGTTTTCAGAGAAAACTCTCAAGAACGATAACATGCCTTGTGAGACCACTTTCATGAGAGACTACCTGCCTTGTAAGACCACGTACATGAGAGACTTCCTGCCTTGTAAGACCACGTACATGAGAGACTTCCTGCCTTGTGAGACCACGTACATGAGAGACTTCCTGCCTTGTGAGACCACTTTCATGAGAGACTACCAGCCTTGTAAGACCACGTACATGAGAGACTTCCTGCCTTGTGAGACCATTTTCATGAGAGACTACCTGCCTTGTGAGACCACGTACATGAGAGACTACCTGCCTTGTGAGACCACTTTCATGAGAGACTACCTGCCTTGTGAGACCACGTACATGAGAGATTTCCTGCCTTGTGAGACCACGTACATGAGACTTCCTGCCTTGTGAGACCACGTACATGAGAGACTTCCTGCCTTGTAAGACCACGTACATGAGAGACTTCCTGCCTTGTGAGACCACTTTCATGAGAGACTACCTGCCTTGTCAGACCACTTTCATGAGAGACTACTTGCCTTGTCAGACCACTTTCATGAGAGACTATCTGCCTTGTCAGACCACTTTCATGAGACACTACTTGCCTTGTGAGACCACTTTCACGAGAGACTTCCGGCCTTGTGAGACCACCTTCATGACAGACTACCTGCCTTGTGAGACCACTTTCACGAGAGACTACCTGCCTTGTGAGACCACTTTCTTGAGACCACTGTCATTATGAGAGGCCATCTGCTTAACAAACCAAATCTCTATGGGTAAAGGAGTAGTTGAAGCAGTCAGGTTTCACAGTATCATCAAACTTTTCTTACAGACTGTTAGTCTTTAGAAAATATGGAATAGAAAAAAATAGACAAAAGTTGATTTCTAGCCCACCAGCAACAAGAGAACATTGATGGGCGTTATCCGTTATAACAACCGGTAAGACAATTTTACTACACTTTCTGCAGATTTCACATCAATACAACTCTCAATAAACTGGTCAGAACAAGCGCCCACACCTCTTTTTTTCGAATCTTTTATGGCACACTGGGCATTTATTAGATTAAATACAGTAAATGACTTGTTTCTGTGTGTTATTTTTACAGCCAAAAACACAGATAGCAAGGCTGGACATAAATCTTTGACAAAACTTTCATATTCTGCGGGACTTCTGTCATAATTTGGAGTCCACCCACGAGACTGAACGAAAATCAGAGTTTGAGGCAGACAATGATGACATGTCAGGCTTAATTCTCGCAATAAGACACAAAACTATAACTCACACTTAGCCTTATTGATTTGTCATTTGTATGTAAAATCTACAAATAATCAACATTCGTGACAGGCTCTTGCTGTCCACGCTGACGGACAAGTAAACATATATAAATATCTATGGATAATTCCTGACAACAACAAAGACAAAATTCCACAGGGAGACAAGAAAATACCTTCCCAAATGTCAATCACCAACCTGGGTAAACAACTGTAATAAGATGAAAAGGTTGACAAAGCTACGATGCACTGTCACAGTAATTCAGATGCAGCTAAACGAGTGACCGAATTTATTTTTAAATTTTGAAAAGCATAGACATATAATTATTGTATTTGTTGTTTAACCTCCCGCTCAAGAATATTTCACTCATATGGATACGTTGTTGTATTTGTAAAGCAATGAACTTCTCTCAACTACATCTAGATAAAAAGCCTGAATCTATTCTTCTTTTTATTCCTCTAATTTTAAAAGCAAAGCTTCACACTCAAATGAAACTATTGACAGACATTCTCTTTCTATTACTTGCATATAATAAAAATTCAGGGGTATGGAAATATGTTTCGGGCACTTGTGCTTGGGCAAGTACATTTGAAAAAGTTGACTGTAGAAGATACCAAGGGGGAATCAATAATTCAAAATTCCAAAGGCAGTCGAAATCATGGCCAAACAAAAAAGAGGCAACACAAACAGCTATCAACACAACAAGATGTGTAAAACCAAAAATTAAAGTAACACAAACCCCCTACCAAAAATCAGGGGTGAGTTCAGGTGCTCCGGAAGGGTAAGCAACTCCTGCTCCATTGAATCTATTTGCCCAGAACATACATTAACTTGCTTGTATCATTACAAATTGTGACCCCTTTAAAGCACTAATTGTGTGTGGACAACTTAAAAGCAAAATTCACTTGTCCAAGTGCCCAACATAACAGGTTGGGCAGGTTGGATAGCCCTGTAAATTAGTCTTTCGAATCCTATTTTGAATGGTCAGACAAATATCATTTCCATAGGGGCCTCCCTGGCCGAGTGGTTAGAGTGTTCGACTTCGAGTTGAAGTGTCTGTGGTTCATTTTGAGTTTTGTGAACAAGTTTGTCAAATCACTTGTAAAAGGCTGGAGGCCCCTCCTGGGGTCTAAATATTTGTAAATAGGTACTCTGATAACTCTCCTCCACCAATAAATACAGTAGAGTTGGTCTATAACAAATCGGCTTAAAGCGAATTCATGACTATAACGAAGAGGAAGAAAATCCTTAAAAAGAATGACAACTGTATACAGGGAAATTTCGCCCCCGTTTTAATTTCGCCCCTTTCAGCCTCATCGTTAATGGACGAATTTAAAACTGGGCGAATCCAAAATGGTAAATTCATTGAAAAAATTATGACGAGACTGGGTGAATTTAAAAGGGAGCGAAACTGTTCACAAGTGCATTGGAGCGAAAATAACATAGGGCGAAAATAAGCCTGTATACAGTATTTTTGTAGTAAATTAAGATGCTTAAAACAAAGGATGCAAATAACGAAGTCAAAAGACAATCCCTTTTGACCTCGTTCTAGACCAACTCCACTGTACTTGCAATTATGGTGTGAGAAAAAGTTGACAGTATTCATTTTGTAGTCACAGTTATTAAAGGACAGCTGTGACAAAATTTATTTTTCAAGTTATGACAAGCACAAAATAAGAGTCAAGCAAACTATTCAAAGAAATAATTTCCTTCTCTTTATACACATAAGTGCTTGAATTTATCTTTCAATCTTTAAATAGCACTTGAGACTTGAGAATTAAATAATGTTTCTCGTTTGATTATACACATTGATGTCTGAATTTATTCATAAAATCTCACTTGTGAAAATAAATTATATCATATTTGAGTGAAACTGTTGAACATTTCCGTTCTTTCTCATTTTATTATGCTCATAAATGCCTGAATTTATTCTTCAAATTTTACTTGATATTACATCATAGTAATTCATTTTGGGGGGAAAATGAATACATTTTCTTTTGAACATATATGATATATATATACATGTACATGTATTTATACCTATTACTTTCATTGTTAAATAAGTGGTGAAAGAATAAAATGCCTAAAAAGTTGAGTAATTGGTCAAATGTCTGTTGAACACAAAAGCTGTACAGTTTATCTCGAGGATATCCATAACTGATTTGAATAAAAATCATGTATCAATCATAAATGAGTCCTCCAAATGTTACAAACGATACTTGATGAATTATTGATATCTTCTAATATTTTCAACAAATACTACATTTAATTACATGACAGTCAGTCATGGATCTGCAGTAATCCAATTCAAATCCGATCTTTACTTTGTGCTCATTTTCTGTGCTGTATTGAATGAAGATCTAATAAAACTCTATTGAGAGGTCAAATCCCAAGAATTCCTTGTGCCTATTATTACTATTATGTATTATATTATATAATTGATACGCTGTCATAGAGTAATACACATATACCATAAGTAATTGATGAATCAGCCATCACAGAATGGTACATCATATGCCGCAAGTGATTGTGAATGGGTACTACAAAATGATACACCATACACCATGAGTGATTGATGCAACAGCCATCACAGAATGATACACCATGAGTGATTGATGCAACAGCCATCACAGAATGGTACATCATATGCCGTAAGTGAATGTGAATGGCCACTACAAAATGATACACCATACACCACAAGTGATTGATGCACTAGTCATCACAGAATGATATACCATACATGTACATCATGAGGGGCATATAATTTGAGAACAATAAAGGTTCCCTGTACACTACTTAATCTATTTCCTTACTTTTTCATCACGCTTGATATCAAAAATGAGCACAGATGAGTTTGAAATTTACACCTCCCTGATTTCTGTGCATTTTAACAAAAATCATTGCCATCCGGAAGTAAAGATGACACTGTATCATGTAAACCTCTAGTGTCAAAGTTGCAATAGAAAATAATTGTAAAACATCACAAATCACTGCTGATTCCCAAAATGAATATTACAAGAGGCTGAACGGAATGTGGGCAGATCTAAAAATAAGAAGTGTGCTGAATGCAAATCTGAAAACTGCAAGTTTCCTGCTCGAGTGCAGAATCAATGTAAATTGTATAGTCTGGCATTAGAAAAAAAAACGACAGCCTTAATGTTTCATTTGGAACATTCAAATCATGATTTTTGTAGAATGATTAGTCTGTTTTGTTTTTTAGTGAAAAATATGTAGATATTTAGATCACCATTTGAATCATAACACGGTTTTTAGTAAAATACCAAGGCAGAGAAGGTGACATGCAGCACCTTTTGGTGAGTTGATATTAACAATAGACTGCAAAGCTCTACATTTAGTACCTAATGTTCTTTATTTTTCTAATTCAAGTCTTCTTAATTTGTCTTCCCAAGCCAAAAATATTGCATCTGAAACCAAACTGCATCTTTACACAATGAATGAATCATAATTTTGAAAAAGAGGTATTTACTTGCTTTGTTTTACGCTACACCCAACAATCTGTCAATCATGTGGTGGCAACCAATTTTCATTTCCAAAGTGCACACGTTTTCCAGCAAATAATGGAAGTCTAGAAGAGTTACTTCCCTTCAAAAGTACCACTAATTCATTGAAGGCTGTTAGGGTTGTGTCCCTTGTATTGTTTATTTGTAAGTAAAGCTTTCTTCCAATCATCCCATATATTCTGTGAGGAGTCCAATTATCCAGACACATTGGATAATGTATATGTAATTGCTTAGGTTGAATTTCGAAGTACAGTCAACTCCACAAATAACTAGATCACATGTAACGAGGTACCTGTTGTACATTTTCCATGCACTACTTGAAATTCGAATAATAAAGATCGGCTGTAATGATATTAATATCTTGCTCCCTTAAACTTTGGTATATGTAGAGTTGACTGTACATGTATACACACATTATTAAAACAAACTTGTAAGCAGTTTAATTAAATTTGCCGTTTACAGTGTGTTGACATAGCAGTTTCTTTTTATTTCACAATCTCCATCCTTCATAACATTCTTATTTATTCTTTGTACATCTGTTGGTATATGACTAAGAAGATCTAACACCATGTTCTGAGAGGGACATTCCATTCTGTCTCTGAGTGTCCATGCCTATTGATATCCATGAGGAGGCTTATATGTTAAAGGGTGACCTTTGCCCTCAGTCATGTGACAATGAAAGAGTTTACAGTGACAGTAACTTGTAGTCTAAGTGTATCCTGTTTACATCCAGAGATGAAGGTCACCTGTACATGTGCCACACCATATTATTATTTATATTACATAAAGGACATCCCTTCACATTTTTTTATTCTCAGAAAATCAAATGATCTGCACCCATTTTTAATCATCTCTCTCTCTCTCTCTCTCTCTCTCTCTCTCTCTCTCTCTCATTGTGTCATGTTAAATTTTGGCTGAAAACAAAGAACAATTGATACTCAAAACAGCATATCAAAGTCACTCAAACAAAGCAAATAAGGTCCAATTCAGCATCTGAAGAAGTTATTGAATCATTATGCACAAGAAGATAAACTTGCATACATTTGGCTATAGTGTGATTTATTACTTGTACAAATAGTCTAACAAGTGGATAGAAACAATGGCAGTAGGGTATAGCATAAGCACTTCTCAACTTTGTTGTTTTTGTTTTATTTTACACCACAATCAACAAGCTTTCAGTCACATGGAAAGTTTTTACCGGTGGAGCAGAGAGTGCAGCTACAAATGTACCTAGGAAGAGTTTTACTAGCCTTCTGAAAGTAAACTGACAAACTTTTTCAAAGTAGTAAATAGTTCCAGCAATGAGAGTTGCTGACAAGAGTTGAGAGACTTTTTTGGTTTTATAGCACAATGCTCTTACCATTCTGTCAACTTCGTTGAGGTGAGTTTAAATATTTGGCTTAGTATATTACAAAAGAGACTTACCTGAACACTCTGTTGTCGTATCAGGGACACAGAATCCACTTCCTCTCCCTGTTTAAGGGTTGAGGCCCGCATGAATGCCATCCCACGCTACCATAGCTGAAAATCCAATCAAAATAGTCAGTAAATACAACAGTATATGATAACATCATATGAAAGCAGAGTCGACTTGGCTCAAGGTTTAACTTGTTTCCCTTTTGAGGTCAAGGGTTCAAGTCCCCTAGTTGCACTGTGCTTGGCTGTCCTTTTCCTTTAGATTAGACAGAAATAAACTGGGGTCCTGTGTCACAGTAGGTTACAGTATATTAAAGGACCCTCTCAACTGCTAAATGGCCATCAGTGCTGCACATGGGCCAAATTTGTCACTCTTCATCAATATATGGTGACATCTCTGTTAGTACATGTATATCAGTGTAAACTTCTTGAGTGGGACACAACACAAATACATGTACATGTATAACAATATACGTTTACATTATGAGTCCCACATTTGCATTGGTAATGCATTAAATCTGCTAAAGTTTTTTTTGACATTTTGCTCTCCGTGTCAGCTATTTAAGTGAATGTCAAGGTCAATGTATCAAAGTGCTGCCCTCATGTTGGTTGATGATGCTTTTAACACACTCAAATCCCCCAGGTGATGTTCTCTGGGAGTTTAAATGTTAACAACACTTGCTATACTGATAAATAATTAAAACATATAGGTACTGCAAGTACTGCTTAAGCAATAAATGTCCTCCACTGTCTACATGTACCATGAATCCATAAAAGTAAGTCTACACAATGTGGGTGAAACAGAAGACACCAAGGGGCACTCCAAACAGAACAAGCCAAGGACAGACAAAACCGCGGCCAAAACAAAAAGGAGACAAAATTACAAACAGAAATACACAAACACACCCATAACTAAAAATAGTGCAACATGAGCCTCGCCAAAAAAACCGGGGCTGAGTTCAGATGCTCCGGAAGGGCAAGCAACTCCTGCTCCACGTGTGGCACCCGTTGTGTCACACATTTTCGAACACAAGAATAAGTCACAATCTAGACAGTACTTTAAATAATTTTTCAGTCAAAGGGTAACAGAACCCCCACTTTTAAAACCTTGGGGGTAACTCGGTACATTGTATTTTACTTTTGAGGTGAGGGTATAACAAATTTGCAATATGAATTTATGAAATATTTGCAGAATGCGGGTTTTTTTTCCACTTCTTTGGGAATGGGGCAAGGTCCCTTGCAATTGAGAAAAATAGCCCAATTTTGCTACAATTTGGGAAATTTTAAAAGAACATTTAAACACATACATGTACTACATCAACATTTTATTTAGGTATTTGTTTATAATTTTATTTCTCTTGATGTCATGGCTTTTAATTGATTAATTACACAATCAATTTCTTCAATTTCAAATTCTTCAAGTTTTTTGTGAGAGATTATATTTTCAATTTTTCGAGTGTAGCAAATTGGGAATTTGGATCACTTTTTGGAAAAACAAGATACTATATGGAGTTGGGAATGAGTCTTTATAACGGACCCAATTTGACAGGAAAAAAATCCCAGGAATGTCTTTTGATTTCTAGAATTTTAAACAAAATACATGTATATTAATACTGAAAATTTTCTTCACTGATACAATATGACTGTGTTTTACCTAGATATTGGTAATAACCCTGTGGGTACATGCATTGCCATGTTATCCAAATTTGAAGGATAAACAGAAAAGTAAATGCATAACATGTACGCATCAATACCAGTATCAAAGCGTATTTTGTCAATTTTGAGGAGTAATATACGCTGTTATACGTCCTATCGATATTTTCCAGGGGGTGTCCAACTTGTAAAGAGGAGAAAAACCAACCCTGTTAAAGTGAGAATTTAAGAATAATTGACCATAATTGATATATATATTTTGCCAATTCCAGTAGTGGGGGGTCCGAACCCGCTGCCCCCCTCTAGATCCATGCATGTCAAGTGTATGATTATCCTACAAAACATCAAGATAGATTTCCAAAACTGGAGGAGAAGAGAGTAGTACAAGCCATGTTCCATATAAGTCTTTTAAATTCAAACTACTGTCATTTGAGCAATATTGGGGGGAAAAAAACAAACAAAATCCTGTGAGCATGCACATCTCCATCATGTGTATAAACATTCTGTATAATATCAAACTTAGGGATAGACTCCAAAACTGTAGGAGGAGATAGCCAGACAAACAATGTATCTATACTCAGACAGAAGAACAGACAAATGGACAAATAGATGGAACAGACAGACAGCTAGGAGTAACTTAACATGCTCTGCTGGCAAATTGTCATTGGAGCATAAAACAAGTCAAACTTGATTGGTAACTAATGGTATGGTATGGTATTGTTGTTTAGCGTCCCACTCAAGAATATTTCACTCATATGGAGACGTCACTGTGTGCCGGTGAAGGGCTACAAATTTTGCCTATGCTCTGCACTGCTGGCCATAGAGCAGGGAGGGTTCTTTAACGTGCCAACACCTTACTGTGATACGTGACCTCAGTTTTCACTGTCTCATCCAAAAGACAGGGACGGCCAACTGTGAAGTGGCACTACGCGGCACGAACTCGGATCTTCCGATTTGCAGTGGAACACACTAACGACTCGGCCACGGAGGCCCCAGTAACTCATCACTGTGAAGCTTGACTGTAGAGTAAGTTTTTATGTCAATATCTAAAAAGGTAACAGAGATAAATCCGAAAAATCAAATTGTCTCAGAATGAGATGGACAGACTGAAAAATGTGACACAATGATGAGGAGATTTAAATGCTGATATTTTAATTGTATGATCATAATTCTCATTGAAAATACAGTGGAACCTTGCTATTCAGACCACCCAAGAGACTGGCTAAAACTCTTCTGATTAGTGAAGTGGTCTCCTAAGCGAGGTCGAAATAGCCTTGAAAAGTGATAAAAAGACTGAATCGTATTATCTTTGCTGGTCTGATTAGCGAGGTGGTCTCCTAAGTGAGGTGGTCTATAGGCGAGGTTCCATTGTATAGCCCATTGATAACGAGGCCCAAGTAAAAATAGTGGCAGCATAGACTAAGTTCTAACTCAAAACCCCTGTTGTCTTTTTGTTTTTCTAAGCTGGCATGATTTATACGAGTGTAAGGTTGAGAGACAGTGTCATTTAGTCAATAAATTGTCATCTGAATCGATTCAGACCAACATTACTAGCATTAGGTCTGGATTCTAGACGTAAAATTGAATTCAGAATCTGAAACCATAAGAGCACTCCACAAATAATTGCATTAAAAGAGTGGTTGTCTTCCACATACATGTAAGGTGAGAGACTGAAACATAATAAAATATTTACAATCAACTCTTGTTTAACCCTTTCAACCCGAGTATCAGAATGGTTTGCTCTTTTCTATTGTCTTAGAACAGTCTATTTTGGTCTGTGGTGTTGAAAGGGTTAAAAAACACTTGCCATCAGAGCATATTTGGTTATCAGCATAAACTTTATTCGGAAGAACTGAAATGTTCAGTGGTTTGATACAACAGCACATTAGCATTAAAGCACCAGCAGTGATTTTTGGCTACAGATCTGCATTTAGCTGATAAAGTTGTTGTAAAAATTTGACTGCAAATAGTTAATTTAATACATGTTATGAATCATTTAGAAGTTGGCAAATAAACGGAGTTCATCGCAATTTTTCTGTGTCCAAATAAAACAATTTATGTCTGAAATGGTGAGAGACTATGAATGCATCAACAGAAGTTGACTTTTCAATACTTGATTCAAATACATGTACATGTATTGTATGCATTGGATATATTCACCAAACTACATGTATATAATAGAATAAAATGATGTTATAGGGTACCAAATACATTTAGTGCTGAATCTAGGAGCTGAAAAGGGCACACAATTTTATATGCAAAAGGGTGCATGAAAATTGGTTTTAAGGGCACTTGCACAATAATGTGTGCTTATATATCCTTCACATACTCATCTAAAATACTTTTCATTGAATGATAATAGAACACCTTTTGCTTAAGAAACAGAAAGATTTAATAATTTTTATCTTGTTCAGTCTGTAAGTCCTAGAGATCACAGTTTTGGTATAGGAAAGGACATGTCTCTGACAAAAAAGGGCATGGTGTTTCAAAAAAAGGGCATGGTGTTTCAAAAAAAGGGCATGGTGCAGCGCCATGCTATGTTGCTCTAGATTCCAGACTAACATTGTTCTGTTTGACTTCTTGATGGATTGATATAGAAATTTGAGGGCCTCCATGGCCGAGTGGTTAGCATGTTCAACTTCAAATCAAAGGGTCTGGGGTTTAAATCCCACCGTGCCATTCCACGGTTGGTCGTCCCTGTCTTTCGGATGAGACGGTAAAAACTGAGGTCCTGTGTC
>JACSZP010009514.1:0-15276 GCA_016161895.1 Pinna nobilis | reverse complement strand
ATATAACCAATATGATATACCAATAAAAGTGAAACAATGTAAAATGGAAAAGTAAGTGAGCAAAAATGCGTAACAGTTAATATGTTGTGAGTCAGCGAGTGTTAAAACTGTATGACCGCGGACGGTCAGATTGAAATTTATCCTACGCCCCTTTCCTGGCTGTCGTTTTGGGCGCCATACATGTCGTTTTAATCGGCACCTCTCAGCTACAAAGAGTCCAACTAAGATAAAGAAGTTTTAACTGCCTTGTAACACAATTTTTGATAGAATAAGTTTTAAAATTTTGAATGATATGATACAAGGCTGAGAATTTTTCAAAAATTGATCACTTTACTTTAATTGATCACCATAAAAAATCATTGTCGAAGTATACTATCATAACATTCGCTCTCTCTATTTCCAAATGTTTGTATGTCTTTTTATTCAATCATGCTTGACGTAACTTCTGATAAAGAGGAAAGGAGCAATACATAGGGTTGTCGTGCTTATTGATGCTAACAAGGTTACCACTCACTTGAACATAAAAAAAAAAATGTTATCTCGTACTCTATTCAACAATATAATTCCTCAATTGAGAACAAAGGTAAGGTTTCAAAATTCTTGTGACCTGTAACATTCTGATCTGAATTGGAGATGTCACGGCATTGAACAATGCACAAGAAATGCCCATAACTATATTGCTTTTTCCTTATCACTATTTCGAAATACAACAGTTTTCAGATTTATGAGTGTTAAAATTATCATCTCTCTTTTGTTATCAGATAATAAGTTAGCCAGTCATGAACATCACAGGGAATTATCCGGAGCCAGGTATGTATAATTCTCCCTATTAAATGTTGTCAGCATAAAGTAATAATAATAAAAATGATAAAAAAAACCAACAAAACTGCCAAAATGATATAGACTATTCAGACCAGTACACAGAAAATAACACAAAACGAAGTAAAGGCAGGTAGACGAGGTACAGTAAGTTTTCCATTTGACAACGTAATTGATCGCAAAATTCATTTTTAAGTGTGAAAGAATAGTTTAATTCTAGGGATATGTTAAAATATCAGAATAAGTTCTCGATCGATTTGTACATCAAAAAGTAATTTCATATTACTTTATTTGACATCATATATTACACTTTCATATTGAAACATTATTCAAGCAAATAAACACGTGTAAAGATTCCACGCGTCACATCTACATCTTTTTTCTCTAAACTATAATTACGTGATATTTTAACAAAAATTTCCTACATTACGAATTTTTACCTATCGATGAATTATGAATTGCTAAACTGTTGTTTCCAGATATGTACAATTATGTTCTGGCTATGATTAACAATTTCAGTTGATTTGGAATCTGATTTAATATACCAAAAGGGGCAAGATGGAGAAGTACTATTAATTCAAATAAAAGTTCAAGGGTGTTTGATCCCAGCTGTCCAAGTATTACGGCGAGCAGTACCGGATCCTAGAAGCCACATTCCTACTATCAAAGATATGGAAATGTACAAAGATGATGTGATAATATGTGCCCATCCTAAATCAGGTGGGGAAATAATATTTATTGTCGATAAGTTAAATACTTATTAAACGCAGAACTCTTAAATAGTTTCATGAAAGGCTACGGGGACCTCCATGGCCAATTGGTTAGCATATTCGACTTCGAATGGAAGAGTCCGGGGTTTGAATCCGCGCCACCCCGCGGCTGGCCGTCCCTGTCTTTCGGATGAGACAGTAAAAACCAAGGTCCCGTGTCACAGTAGGTGTTTTCACGTTAAAGAACCACCCCTGCTCTACGCCCAGCAGTGCCGAGCATAGCCAAAATTGTCGCCCTTCACCGGCATACGGTGTCGTCTCCATATGAGTGAAATATTCTTGAGTGGGACGTTAAACAACAATACAATTACAACAACATGAAAGGTATTGAGATTTCTGGGTGCAAATTTTGCCCCAAAAGTTGGCCAACATTAATGTAATATATGAAATATATGGCGGAGAAAACATTTAAGTAAGATATTAAATATTGGCCAATCATCGACCTACATTTTTCTATCACAAAATACGGTTTTAACGTGGAATAGAGTGATGGTAAATCTTTGACAATTCTTGGTAAAATCCAATTGTCGAGATTTCTGCAGATTATTAGTAAATAAGTGAATATCGCAAATTGTTACCGACTCAACATCCCTTATATCATGGGAAAATTTATTGCATTTTATATACATAATATTTCCAGAATGCTATATGACATTTAAATTTTGAACGTCAGCCGGAAAAAATGTCTTTAAATCTCTATTCTTTTGGTAATTCTACTTTTATATATATATTAAATAGGAACTCACTGGCTATGGGAAGTCACAAACATGATTGTGAAAAGGAAGGCAGAATATGAAACGTTTCAGAAATCAGCAGTTATGTTGGAATTCAATAACCTTGAAGACCTTGGACATTGGGCGAGACCACGGGTCTTAAACACACATCTCCCGGTCCATGCATTACCCAGACAGGCGCTGAAGGGAAAATGTAAAATGCTCTTTATTCTGAGGAATCCTAAGGATATTGTTGTATCTCACTATAATCACGTGAGACAGTTAATCCGGGAATCAGATGGCAGATGGGAGGAGTACTTTTCTTTATTCCTAGAGGGGCGTAGTAAGTCAATGTTTATATGATTTTAACACACAAGGTAACGGTGACTTCTATGGACATTTTTTTATGACGGCATACTCCTGAGGTAATTTGTATGCAGGCTAGTCAATTATTTCAGGGTTCTTAGAGACTGTGCTTTTTCAAAGCATCTTTTGAACATATTTATACTAATGAATCTATTTAATTAAGGGCTAAAAAGTATAAATATCATGTCCAAACGCACAGAGAAGTTAAGGGCTAAAAAGGATAAATATCATGTCCAAACGTACAGAGAAGTTAAGGGCTTAAAAGTATAATATCATGTCCAAACACACAGAGAAGTTTAACTTTTGGTAAAAACGTGTAGAAATTGAGATGACATGACGTCAATTAAAAAAATGTTACTTCATTTAAATTTGATATTGTGAATTCAACAGAATCGCTAAGTTGCCATTGTTTTATTCTTTTTTCCCTCTCAGCTATATTTGTAATCCATTCTACAATTTTCTAGCGAATTTTGGACCTTGGGCAGAATATGTAAAGGGATTTGAAAAAATAATAAACGAAGAGAACAGCTCAGAATGGATTCTTCCACTTTATTTTGAAGATATGAAAACTGTAAGATTTACTCTCATCTCTTAATTTATCAAACTAACATTACCACAATTTATTGATTACTAGCATTGATTATCTTTGAACATCGCTTTTAGTAATTTTACAGTCTATGGTCGACGGCTAATGTTATTCGGTGTTGTTGTATTTTTGCTAATTGTGCTTCCAACTGTTACTTATTTTGGAGACGTTCCCCCTTGAGTGCATGTCTTTACAGAATACAGATCTATGTTCAGTACTCTTGACCAGCCAGGAAAATGAAAGAGGTATTATAATGCCAACGCCTGTTTTGGTATTGAAACCCGATTTTTAATTTCTGATCTGAATAGCAGAAAAAAACTCATTCCTGAGGATTGAAACTGGACTCTTTGGTCTTGGGGCGATTACTCAGAAGCACAGACGACCCACGGCTTTGTCCATAGATAAATATATTTTCATAAGAGATCAATATAAAAATTATCAAAAAAGCTTATTACTTACGGTTGAACCTCTTCTTGATAACGCGTGTTATGTGACGATTTTTAAAAAAAATATTTTGTTGCAATGTCCTTTTCAAATGTACATATATTACGGGAATAACGATAAAGAAGAGTGATTTTAAAATTTCGAACTTGCTTAAGAGTTTGTATGTGAGAAAAATAATGTTTATCTTTCATTACGTTGTAGGGACCTGTCAGCGAAATACAAAAGATTGCACAGTTCCTTAATGTTGATATTGACGAAAGTCTTGCAACAGAAATTGCCGAAAAGTGCAGTTTCCAAAACATGAAGGAGGCAGATAAAACGACAAAGGAATTAAATAAAAAAGGTCCTAGAGATATATATAGAAAAGGTATCTACTCTTGTACGAGTTGATGGTGGCATAAAATAGATACCCGAATTTTCTAAGGATTTGCAATTAAAGTGTCTATATATGACTGTATATATATGGACACTTTAATTGATATAATTAATATACATGTATATATAATCTTGTCAAATGGACTGTAATTAATATTTGGGATGGGTGTTGGACGAGAACAGGTAACGGGGCTAATCCGTTTCAGATTCGTAATGGTTCCTCGTGTTAGTTTTATTCGCAGCTTGTCGTTTCTTTTTCAAGAATATCCAGTGATGCATGTTTACTTCAAACCGATTTCGCATGATCAACTAAATGTGCAATACATTGTGGGTGGGGATGTTGCTTTGCAATATTGTGGCAGATGATTGACCCCTCACCTTTGCAATTTTCAGGTTAATGTTTTCATTAGGTCAATGTAAGATTTGTTTTGTGAACATTTTACAACCGTCATTTAATTAATAAATGACCAATTTCAATTTCAATCTGTGTTTCTTAGTTATTGGTACAACTCTCAGTGTAGAGTCATAAAACCATATTACACACTCAGTTTTAACGGTTTATATTAATGAATAGCAAGTCAGATGATATCAATGAAATAGTTTTAGTAATTGATAACCGTAGAATTCTATTTTCTACGGTAATCATGTTTAGACATCCGATGGCAGCTTGTTTCCTGTTTCTGTCCTTCATCTTGAATAATCTGACGATCATTTACTTTTACAGGTGATGTCGGAGACTGGAAAAACTGGTTCACAGTCGCACAGAATGAAATATTTGATGATATGATTGAAAAGAAAATGAAGGATTGTACATTCAAATTTAAATATATACTATGAATATGCATTTTTCATTCATGTTAAAATTTACCGACTGTCAATTAAAAAAAAAGGTTCTATTTTTATGGTCACGATCTAAATGAAATAAAGCTCCGATGTTTTTCTTTAAAAATATATACATGCTACGTTACTTTGCAATGTGAGTGTGAATTTTGGGTTTACCAGCGATTGTGTGTCAGAAATTATTGCATAAGACAGATTGTCAATAAAATTTAAAGGAACACAATGCGTTCAAGTATTTGTACCGTCAACAACAACAAATATCCATACTGTGGTGCAGCTGTATTTATGATGAAGGACACTTACTGCTCAAGGACAAGAAGTACCCAATATAGGCCAAATGTGTCACGCTTCACGGGCATCGGTGAATTTTCCATATAAGTGAAAAATACCTACAAGGGACGTTAAACAATGATACAACAACCAGTATAGCGGAATATTTTTTTCATTTCAATTATGTTTTGACTTAAATATGTAATTTCGAGCTCGTTGTCATCAAAGAATTCTAAGAACAAAGAATAAAAATATCACAGGATATTAAGAATTTCTATTTTCTAAGTATGAAGATGCCATGATGATCGGCCTGACACGAAAAGGAACCCTGTGTACTTCGCACGGACATTCCTAGAATTGACTTGGAACATGAAGAAATCTCGGGAACAAAGTATTAAAATATCAAATATTAAAAATATCTCAAATGTTTTTCTTTTTGTTTCCTGATGTATAACCTTAATTAAGTTCTTTAAATATGTGCCATTTTCAATAAAAGAACATTACGAAAAAATTAATTAAATGATTAAAAAAATCCTTTTACCACAATTTAGCACCAGAATGGAAATTTTTTTAAAACAGAAGTATCTTTCAGCAAGCATTTATTGAATCATTGAATGAAAATAGACGACAATAAATTGGGTGATTTGGTATGTCTTTAACAAAATTCAAAATACTTTTTCTTTGAAAATAAACTACCGTATTTGTTCTAATATCATCCTATAGATTTTACATTTCGATAAAAAAGTATTTCATGATATTTCTGTGACTTAATAATTTACACTATACGATGTATACACATTTTAGTATTATTTTATTTAACAATTGCTGATAGTGTAGAAGTTGAATATTTAGCTGTCTAAAATGTTACCTCCCAACAATTCTTAAACTTTAGTTCACACGCAAGATTTCGGCCAGTATCTGTCGAATAACGCTCTCTGTCATTTGAAACTCTTTTATCCTTTCTTCCAGAGTAAAACAATGTTAATTAGATTTATAACCCATATCTCTCTTGTCCAGTTAAAACAAACCTCAATTGTCAACAGACAGATGATCGCCTTTACAGTCAATGCGAAGTGTGTGGCATTAGTTCCTAAATGAATGTAGTTTTGTGGGAACCGATTTTACATCAATACAACTGTACTGTGCCATTTTCGACTAATACAATGCATTTATGTTTACACTAGTAAAGGCCCGCCACAGGGAAATCTTATACTATCCTCATATGCATCCACTGCATAGTTGGACTATGCGCCACTTTTTGCTGAGACCTCAATTAATAAAGACTTAAATCTTATATCATCACTTGGTCATATTTCCAGGTAGGAAATTTATATTTTTAAATTTTATCTATTTGAACATGTTAGAAAATTCTATTTTAGTAAGCTTGGTATATTCATTTGTATCATTTTGTATTATTTTGAAGAATGATGTTTGTTTTGCAATTTTGTTTACGTCTCAACTGCCAGGGTGCTCTTTCCATTTGTTAGTTAATTTCCCCATTTACTTAGTCATCGTATATCATTTTTTTTTCATTGAAATCACATTTAATTTTGGTATGTGCGTGGTCAATTAATATGTTAGTACTCAGAATTGCGTAGTACTAACTATTTGTCACATGTAATTATGTGAATGGTCAATTGTGTATTGTTAAATACCTGCCACATACATTTATGTGAATGGCCAATTGTGTTATGTGTTATGACGATTTCCTCCGTATTTTATATTTGTCGTCTACGTGAATGTCGCACGTTTAAAGTCTTTTTTAAAATCTGTTTAAGTCTGGCTGATCAACACGTGCAAATATTTGTGGTGGTACAACTTAGAAAGAACCGTCAAGGTTATTTTTTTATAAAACAACGTTGGAAAATCATCACGCATATTTTTGTTACCAACTGTAGGCTGCTCTCAAGTATTTATAGATTATTCTCGCTGACATGTTTAGATAAATATCAGTTGCCGAATGACTATTCCGTTGTGGAGAAGTTTTGAATTGGCAGATTTTAAGTAAGTATCGTAAAAAGTCTGATTTTTATTTACCAATGACTACGTTTATACCTAGGCGAATTCAGATACTCATTTCATCTGTGTTAATTATTCAGAACCGATATATTGCACTAGCTTCCTGCAACGATCATGTGACGCTCAAGTTGGTCAGGTGTTTATACAGGCATAGGCCAAAAGTTAATATCCTATACACGCGTATACATATATATGCGTTATAACTAGACAGTGAAGATGTAAAATATGGTAAAAGCCTATCATCCTGATCATGAAGTCTTGATATTAATCAATTGTTGGTAGACCCTCGTAAGGTATACACCTTTTTTGTTTTCATTTTATTTCTTTTTACAAAATGGGTGTTGCGGCCGCCACTTTTATACAAGCGTTCGTCTTTTGATTATCATTATGATCTTAATTTTTTTTTCATTGTTGATTTTTTTGGATTACTAGTTTTTGACCGATTTAATTAAGGTTTGAGTCTCAATAGTGATAAAACCAGCTTTTTTTCTTGTTTTTGAAAGAAACTGTAAATTCACAATCCTTAAGCTTGTGTCAAAAATTGGCTCGTTACGTTAGAGATCGCTCAATACATCGGATAGCTTGATATCGTTCAATTTATAAGGCGAGAGATTACACTTTGCAAATAATTTTACTCAAGTTAATCTATATATGAAAGAACTTTGATTTTTTGGCTATTATCGCCTTTGACACAAAATATTTGTTCATTTTCAATTTTATTTTTATAATTTCATGATCTGAAAAAATAATGCTAAAAAATCGTTTATCAATAAGTAGTACTAATTCGGAGTCAAAAATCTTCTGATGACTGACTTCTTCTTACAAGACAGTAAAAATCTAATCAATAAAAGGTAAAGGCAATTTATTTTGTTTGCGAAATCTCCCGAATAAAATACATGTATACTCCTAGAAAGTATTATACTTCAACGATTTCATTAGACATCATATGACCACAAGTGTCTGAAATTCGACTTTATTGAACTCGCATGCATCCTTGTTTTCAGTTGCACACAATAAAATTGAGAAAATGCAAAGAAAAATCGATTTCATCGGTAAATTGATTACCTATTCAGATATAGTATTTATTTCAATTTAAACACAATGATATTACGGGGAATAATGCGTAAAAATTGGTTGTATTACATCGATAAATATATTACCTTTTCAGAAACGGTATCCCCCCTGACTTCTTTATTTACCTAATCATTGGTTAAATTACTTTTTCGGTTTATCTGCCTTCATTCTCTGGTTCTTTCCATCTCTATTTTCGTTTTGCGTTTTGCATTTGTACCATTTTCTCTGCCCACATCTCTCACACACATTTGGGATGATATTTGTGGTGATGACACTGACAAATATTAACATTTTCACACTACTTTCTAGTGCAAATCGGTGGGAAGTAGATACAATAAAGGAAGGGCAAAGCGATGGAAGAGCTGTTGAAGAATCCTCCGTATCCTCGGGGAGGTAGGTATAGTTTCAGGCTTGTTGTGTAAATGGAGAGAATCTCAAATGATAACATGTATTTGATAATTGTACAAGTACTATTCTACCAAGGCCACTCTGTGCCATTCTTACACATTATGACGTACCTACTAAGTCTACATTGTTATTTTGATATTTATACATTTCTGCCTCTTTTTAGACATAATGGTCTGCTAGTAAATAGATAGTACTATTTGATAACAGATCTCTTAGAGGGATATATCAGAACTTGATACATAACGGATTGACAAAATAGAATGAAAGATAGCATTTGTGTGTTCCCGAGGAAATAATGTTCTTAATGACTATCATCTGATGACCTGTTTAGGCGAGGAACCTAAATTGGTGATCCTGAATGATTTCCAGTGTCACACGAAAACTGTAAACCAGGCAACAACATTATTTCTGGTGTAGCAAAAGAAACACCGAAGAAGCTTTACAGCGAAATTTTAAGGAAAATGAGTGATGAAGATAAGTTTTTTTGCTTGTATTTTTTTTGCACTCTTATCCTTTCTCTGAAACCGGTAACTCCACGCTATAAGTCAACTTCACTGTCATTGCTATTGTTATGTGTAAATTCTTGACTATCTCAGGATAGTAAAGACAGTGGCGCCCGCAGAGCGCATTCGAGTCAAAGGACGTACGATCAGAAGACGGCTGTCAATTCCGGGGTCAAAGAATATTTTACCCGAGGTTTTTACCAATAAAATCGAGGAAAAGTCGCTTTATGTACTTATCTAGCTGAATGACCATTTACACGTACTGATATCGTATGTGGCTTTGCGGATCATTTGATAGTTCATAAATGAACGCAAGAGATTCTTACTCAAGCTGTACATTAGGAAAACTCCGTTTTAGTTAACAAAAATATCCTTTTTCTCTTCGGTTTTCCTTGTTGGTGTTAACCAACTTCAATGCTATTCCAGTTTTTTTTTATCCCTGACTACAAGAACTTTATCTATGTTTTCAAAGGCTATTCAAGAAGTCGACTCAATCCTTGACTTCAAGCTCCAGGTTTTAGTGTTAATAAAAAATAACAATAGAAACAAATCTTGTCGTTCATGAGACTGTAGTCTCGATCCTTTTGTCGTAGATTAGCAGCTGTCAAACGGCCGACGACATTTTTTAAGTTTATACAGAGTAAAAATTGAAAAATGCATGATAGCTTTCCTTTTTTTATTTTTTTACAGAAAAAATGGACGAGAAGGAAATTATTCCTTTGATCGGGAAAGACGGAAAAGTCGTTGGGAGCGGGTTTAAGGTCGATAATTTGGTTTTCCCAATTTTCATGACCATGGGACTGACTCCAGATCCTCGCACAAACTTGAAGAAAATAGAACAGATGAAAGCATATGCTGATGACGTTCTAATTTGTGCACATGGGAAAGCTGGTATGTTCGTTCTCACTGTCAATTTTATTTTTCACAAGAAAGTTATGCCCACGTGATAAAATATTAGAAGACATGAAGTCTTTAGAATGCTCATTTGGGTGGGACTTTTTATCCTACGTGTTTGTACCTTATAATAAGACATTGTTATTGACCTTATCCCTTTATTTCTTAGAATGTAACACTTTGTAATATCTGTTGGAAGTAAAATGACACTTTAGTCTTTCTTTCATTTTAATGGGACTATAACTTCGACACGACAAATTTGCATTTTTTGACCAAAACCTTATTTCTAGATATCTTTCAAAACAGTTGAACGTTCTGAAAATCTAACATATTTCAGGGTTTCCTAAATGTATATTTTTAAAAGGTCTATCAAGCTCATCGACTGTGAGGAATTATGTTATATTAAACATGCTTAAAACACAGTTTCTAAATTGATATCAGTATTACATTTTCACACGAATTAATATTTACTAGATAGATTGAGCATTTCAGTGTCAAATTTAGTTGCTCCTTTGTGAATATAGGTCTGATGCTTATTTAAGGTGTTTTATCAGCACTAAAATTACCGGAATATCATTTGCATGTTAAAAAATACTTGTTATCAAGACCCATGAAAATAGCCTAACATAAGTCGTAGTTATGTAAGCAAAGAGAGAGGTGATTATTTTAGTGTAGAGAGGGAAATTAATCTTATACGCCATTATCATTTTGACATTGTATATATAACATCAATATGCCTAGCATTTCTTTACGGTGAACATTTTTATTCAGGTACCCACTGGGTGTGGGAGATCACACAGATGTTGACAAAAGGGAAGACAACTTACGAAAAGAAATCAAAGGATTCCTTAATGCTTGAGTTCCATGTACCAGATGAGTTTGACAATTTATCACGACCTAGAGTCTTAAACACCCATTTATCCTTTGATCATTTGCCGAGAGAGATGCTGTCAAAACGCTGCAAGATACTATTCATCCAGAGAAACCCGAAAGATATCATGGTGTCCGGATACCATCATTTTATATCCATGTCTCCACCAGAAGCCCCGAAAGTCACCTGGGATGACTACTTTCCAACATTGTTTCAAACAAGTTTGTATTAAACATATTCCTTATATCTATCAACGTAGAAAAAAGTTTTTTTTATTATTTTATTTCATTATTTTTTATGTAACTAACAGAAAATATTACTAAATACTGATACAAGGCTGCGTCATGCAAGTAACCATTTTGAGTTAATCATTCATTCAAATAGAATTTTGACGAGAAAGCAGTAGAACCGAGGTTCTCCTGTAATTGTCACATAATTTCTCTACTTTATAATCTGATAATGCATGTCATATTTTAAACGAGGCCTTGCCTTTTATTTTTCCTCTCTTTTTTGTAGTTATGATAAAGCCATTTTTTGACTACACAGTGGAGTTTGAAGAATGCATGAAAGGCAGAGCAGATCACATTCTTCCTTTGTATTTCGAAGACCTGAAGCAGGTAAAGAAAGATAACTCATTGATCACTCAAGATAGAAATGCATGTATCAAATACACAACAGTATGTGACTGATACATCCATAATTATTTTAAAAAACCCAAGAGTACCTATAATTGCACTTTTTATCACTCTGTCGAAATAATGTAATCTAATGCGGACTGAAATGTATCCATTAGCGGCAAGCTTGGAATTTCTTATTTATCTTCAAGGGCGATGGAAAATATCTGTAAAGTATTACTAGGAAAAAGCTTGTATTCCCATAGATATCTTACCTGTTTCATTCTCAATTTATATTTCATAAACAGGGTAACAGTATCTATTATTGATACATTTCCTTCGGAACTAGTGTTGGTGGATCACACCAAACTCGAAGGGTTTCCTTGGAAAATTTGCGACGGGTGTGGCATGATAACAGTGGATGCTGACTCCTTCCGAACACCTGATACCATCCCATTTGGGATTTGCATTATTTTCCCACGTTGAGAACATTTATTTTCCTCGGCTTGTCATATTTATTGTATCTTGGATTTTCAAACAACCCTTGGTACTTCCGCTGTTTTTTGTCAAGTTTTTGTTTTGTACCGTATCACATTGACCAGCATGTTCACATAAACGTTCAATACCAGTTCTCTGAAAATTTGATTTTTCGATTAAGCTTAGATTTTTTTCAATTCAACATTTCTAGTGTTAAAATTCTCATAGCTGAACCAATGTCACAATTTTACAATATCTAAATATATTTTCAGGATTGCGTAAAGGAAATAAAGAGACTCGCAGACTTCCTTAAGGTAGATTGCACAGACGAGTTTGCAAAGGCTGTTGCTGAGAAATGCAGTTTTCAGAATCTGAAGGCAGCTGATCTGCAGAAGGAAAACTTCATGAAAATGGATATGAATTTTCTATATAGAAAAGGTACGGGTAGATAAGGAGAGTATGCCGCACGATTGTCCTTAATGTTGATTTCACAATGCATGGGTACTTTTCAGTAAATTTCTAGATTTCAGTAAATATCTAGACATGCTGTTTGCTAGATTTATTTTATCTTGTTTAGAATCGGAGGTCTATAATTATTTGTGTTTCCGCCATCTCGTTCTGGGGAACCAAAAGCCAATTAGATACGTTTCTTGCATTACCGTTACCATGTGCTGACGCGAGTTGTAGTTAAACCTGTGTCTTCTCAGCGGTTTTTATACAATTTTTCTCATTGAAAATAAATGAGTGGACCAATTATCAAAAATCGCAGAATTGTAAAAGTACATCGGTGGCGCAAATTCAAACACTAAAAATCTAGTGGTTGGCATCTCTATTAACGACTTGTAAATTAAATTGTTGCTGAACACATAGGTCTTATCACAAAATGAGACAAGGTAAGCGGGGACCTCCGTGGCCGAGTGGTTAGCGTGTTCGACTGCGAATCGAAAGATCAAGGTTCGGGCCGCGTAGCGCCACTCCGCGGTTTGCTGTCCCTGTCTTTCGGATGAGACAGTAAAAACCGAGGTCCCGTGTCACAGCAGGTGTCGACACATTAAAGAACCGTCCCTGCTCTACGGCCAGCAGTGCCGGGCATAGGCAAATTTTGTAGCCCTTCACCGGCACACCGTTACGTCTCAAAATGAGTGAAATATTCTTGAGTGGGACGTTAAACAACGATACCATACCATACCAGACAAGGTGAGTAAAATCTACGTTGAATGTATTGATGGTTTGAAAACTGTCACAGAATATATAAAAGTGTCCAGCTGACGTGAATGATTTATCAGTCACATGATTTACACATCATTAGTCTTTTCAGAGGTATGGTGTAATTACATCTAGTTTTCTTGTACTATTTGTGACAATTAAGTTTTGTGTTTCAGGAGAAGTTGGGAATTGGAAGAATTTCTTTACCGTTGCACAGAATGAGACAATGGATGGACTAATTGCCGAGAGACTGAAGAATTCAAGTTTTAAGTATCGCTATACATAATAATGTATCAATACGATGGTCACATCAATCCCCTAGGCATAATATTGTTTTTATTTTTTCCTTGGGCTGTGGTCTTTTTTTCTGTCACAAATGATTTTTCAAAATCTTTCCTTAAAGTTTGGTATCAATAATGTGATTTTTATATTTAATTTGAGTCTACCTGCATTTGTACAGAAAACGGAATTTTCTTACCATCTTTTTTATTCATCATGGTTAACTTGCTATGAATAGTTATGTAAATATGCATTCCTAAACGTAATTACGCGAACTTTTTTTTAAAGAGACAGTACTTGCCATTCAGTGTGTCGTTAATTTAGAAGATTTATCATGTTTCTCATGATTAAAGAATATTTTTAAACTGAATAACAGTCATTCTTTTAATATGGCATCTGATGTGCATTTTTGTTTTCATTTAGATTTCATTTCACAGTGTTATAACAATAACAAAGGCAGCTTTCCGAAACAAGTGCACCTTTGCTTCTAATGACGTTATGAAACAATACAAACACAGATTACATCTCTCCTTAATATTACACTAAGCTACAGTTGCTTACAGAACTTTTCTATGCTGCTTTAGGAGTATTAAATTTCTATGTATTATGTATCTTATGTATGATTTATTGAAAATGAAAATGAACCAATGAATATTATCAGAGTATTTAATCTGATGGTGATAAAATGTGTATGCTTCAAGACGAGTATTTCTAGCAGGGTAATTAAGAACCTAAATAATTATTAGTATATGCAATACAAAATATCGAAAAATCTTTACGGAGATATCATGCCATATTCTAAGTTTAATAGTCACGATTATATTTTGATGTTAATAATCCTATTTTATACATGATCAACATATATGTGTTTTACATCCGATTATTATCTTATGTAGCGTCGAATATATATATACATATAGTACATAGTATATATATACAAATACAAAAGTTGTACAAAAGACAAGCAATGTCTTATAAAACACAGGTAATCGTTCAAATTTATTGTATTTTATTAATTTAATTATATACATTGTATATTTTCTAGGATAAGTAATGAATTTCTGATTCATTCGTATTTGTATCCCACGATATTTTGTTGTTATTTCTTGTTGTTGCACTACATACCATGATTTAGTCTTGTCTAATGGAATAATATTGATATACTCATACTTTTATGGATACTCTACTTTTGAATTTTTTACTGACGTATCTTTATCTTTATCATAATTTCATATTTTGCTTTTGTCTCCATCAACGTGAACACATAGAATTGGAGAAATATTAAGAAAAGATGTTCCAAAATCTGCATAATAATAAAAATATCGAAAGTTCAAAAAAGTAATGCTCTCAACGAAGAAAACAATTGCAAAGTAGTCAGAGTCCCCTGTTGCCATGTCACTCTTGACTTGGCTCTACTATTTCGTATCTATTTATGCCACGCTGGAAACCTTTCAGACCCATACTAGCATTTAGAAGTGCAGTTATGGACTATCATTGCTGTCTTGCTCTTATATTTTTAAATTTAAAGACTGAACACATAAAATTGAAGAAATATTAAGAAAAGATGTTCCAAAATCTGCATAGTAATAAAAATATCGAAAGTTCAGAAAAGTAACGCTCTCAACGTAGAAAACAATTGCAAAGTGGTCAGAGTCTCCTGTTGCCATGTCACTCTTGACTTGGCTCTACTATTTCGTACCTATTTATGCCACGCTGGAAACCTTTCAGACCCATACTAGCATTTAGAA
>JACSZP010009509.1:0-10018 GCA_016161895.1 Pinna nobilis | reverse complement strand
TTTTAGGAATCTTGCTGCAATATCTTTCATTCTTCTTATTTTCTTTTGTACAGTATGAATAGACACTGATCTTTTCTTTTTAACTTTCACATGTATTTGTTTTTCTTGTAGGATATGGGTGGACTACTTATCATCGTCAGTCCTGGGGGAAGTGAGATCAATTGTCTGTGCTAGAGATAACTGTGATGTCATAGCCAATAGTACAGTATGTCAGTCTAGATCAAGTCTAATTCTTCTGTAGCAGTGAATACTAATAAAAAATACTTGTGGGATACCAGGAAAAGTGTTTATCAATTACATAAACTCAAAAACAGCTTCATGACAATTACTTCAGAAAATTATACCTCTGAAAGAAAGACGAGATAAAGAATTAAAGTAAAATTCAAACCATTAAGCACCCCTCCCCTGGAAAGAAATGGCCCATCATAAGGTCATTAACTTTGTTAAAATGGTTCTCTAATATCCTCTTTTTTTCATTCTCTCTCTCTCAAGAAATGGGATGAGGAAGATATACAGGAGGAGACAGAAGATGGGAGTAAAGTTCACTCTAAGATAAGAGTTCCCATGCAGGTGAGTTAATCAAGACTTGAGAGCTTAGTTTATGATAACATTATGTTTACTTCCAGCTACACTCTTTAGAATTAAGATTTACATGGAAATGAGCTCTTGGAAAATATTACAGGGTCTTGGTTTTTTCAATAATTGTAGCTTTGATAAATGAAAGAAACTGATTTTCAGGAAGGTCAAACATACTCATATAATGTACAGTGAACTCTCATTGCAACTGTCACACTTGTTGTTTTGTTCAGAAATTTGCCATTATAGTAAATTAGCAACAGTACCTATTTGTTCACATTGTCACCAAGATTTATGTCCCTTTGTCTTCTACCCGTACAGTGAGGAATTGCAACATTGTTTTGTAGTAGCCTGTTTAATAGTTTACCCTATAAGATCATCTATCTATACATACATGTACATGACCTGTGGTAGTCTTTTTAGAAGTTGTATTTTATGAATGAATACATTGTTTGTGTAATAGCTAGACTGACCAAACATCAGTTTTTCAACAGCGTTTTCATTTTACATTTATAGCTATTTTGATAAGTCTTTGAAATGAAGTTTCTCTTAAAAAATTTTCTAAAAAAGTAAGCTATATTTAAAGGCAGAAAACAAAAAAATTTTCTCGGTAACCTTTGATAACTTTTTTTTTCTGTCCTACAGGCATCTTGGTATGTACAGTCCCTGCTGTATAAGCTGTGTAGTGAGATCAACAGAGTGGGAGGACATGCCATAAACAGGTAATGTAGTCACAGGCTAGTCATGTAGTGAAATTAATGTAGTCACAGGCTAGTCATGTAGTGAAATTAATGTAGTCACAAGATGATCATGTAGTGAGATAAACAGGTTATGTACTTATAAGCTAGTCATGTAGTGAAATAAACAGAACTTCATTTAAATGTACTCTTTCAAGTAAGTTAATATGTGTGGCTGATATGCAGGTTATTTTTCAGCTACATTGTACCCTTTTGTTGATCAAGAAAAATCTGTGAAAATTTCACTTTATAGCCACATACACATAAGTGGTAGTAAATGTTGTTTAAGTGGAGGTAGTCATCTGTAAACAAGTGTTTAACACTGTGTAACTACCTCTGCAAACAAAGTGTTGATTTGTCTATTTGTCTTCTATTTGGTGCACCAGTAGAGATATTTGTCCTGCTACAACTACATGTATTTTAGTTGATCTTCATAATTATCAGAATTTTCATATTGGACAGGTCGACTTTACAGAAATTAGTGATGAAGGTATCAGATGGAGTGATGGAATGTTACGAAGCAGTAATAAAAGACAGCAAGAAAAAAGGCAGCAATAATGTCCCCTTGTCCCAGCAGAGGGCGCTTCAACTTCTCTTTGATGTCAAATTTATCTTACATATTATACCAAGAAAGGAGGACCTTACGGTAAGATTTATTTACAGTCCATGCTGTATGTGTACTTGTTTTGTTTTTCTGTTGTTTTACATCCCATATAAAAAATATTTCACTATTATGGAGACATAAGATTTTGTCTCTGATATTAGTCAAGGCCTGTCACTCTGGACCTTGTTAGCAGTGAGGGATCATAAACTGCTAAAATCTACAACAGCATTGGGGTCATTTTCACATTCTCATCCAAAGGCCAGATTAAAAAGAAAAAAGTCATGCTGCTGCTGGAGTTTAGACCCTTGGTTTACCACTATTGAGATAAGCACTTTACCACTTACCTACAAAAGCTCTCTTGGTTTACCACTATTGAGATAAGCACTTTACCACTTACCTACAAAAGCTCTCTTGGTTTACCACTATTAAGATAAGCACTTTACCACTTACCTACAAAAACTCTCTTGGTTTACCACTATGGAGACAAGCACTTTACCACTTACCTACAAAAGCTCTCTTGGTTTACCACTATGGAGACAAGCACTTTACCACTTACCTACAAAAGCTCTCTTGGTTTACCACTATTGAGACAAGCACTTTACCACTTACCCCTATTGAGACAAGACAAGCACTTTACCACTTACCTACAAAAGCTCTCTTGGTTTACCACTATTGAGACAAGCACTTTACCACTTACCCCTATTGAGACAAGCACTTTACCACTTACCTACAAAAGCTCTCTTGGTTAACAACTATGGAGACAAGCACTTTACCACTTTCCTACAAAAGCTCTCTTGGTTTACCACTACTGAGACAAGCACTTCACCACTTACCTACAAAAGCTCTCTTGGTTTACCACTATTGAGATAAGCACTTTACCACTTACCTACAAAAGCTCTTCGTCTTTGTCTCTTAAGTCGTTGTTGAACGTCCCACTGAAGAATGTCCACTGAGTGGGAAACATCACAGAATTCCAGTGACTTGACTTCAATTGTCACCTGGGCTGGGCACCATAAAACTGATGGATTTACTTCAGTCTGAAAACATTCTCAAATCCAGCTCATCCTGAATTCTAATTGGTCAAGAGACTGGATTCCCAGACTTAAGTTAATTTTCAAGTTATATGGTGCCCAGCCCAGTTTTTGGCAATTTAGTCCATTACTCAGTGAAAGATTTTAACATGCTGACAGATTTTATGGCATAAGACATCCGTCTTTACTGTCTGATTCTACAGAAAGCAAAAGCCAACAGCCTCTGTCGAGGGGTCCAGAACCAAAAACCTCATGATTTGAAGGGGAATACAGTGGTTCCTGGATATACTGAAATCAAAGGGGAATAGATTTTTCTTTTAAACAAACAGGGTTAAGGCGGGAATGAAAGTAATTTCAAACTTAGTGGGATTTCAACATGTACAGTCAAACCTGTTTTAAGAGACTGTGCAATGGAAGGAGCAAAAAGGGCCACATATGACAGGTGGTCTCTTAAATCAGGTGATTTATAAAGTAAAAATTCATTTTGGGAACCAATTGTTTAGGTCACATGAGAGAGTTTTCCTTTTATTCAGTGGGTGGTTAATGCAGGTTAGACTGTAAGTGGGTTCTACTGTACTACCAAGAAGCCACAATGGCTCTTACCCAATAAGGAAACAAAATAGATCAACAGCCATGTTTTGTAATTCACCATTTTCGATTTTCATGTGTAATACAAATTATGATAATGACATTTTTGTCTTTTATTAGCCGAATAAATTGTACCAGCAGAGATCACAGAGAATCATTGAGGCTTTAGAGGAGAAAATTGACCCATTTGATCTAGACGTCTTTACACCTTACATCCAGTCTCATCTGCTCAAACAAGGTCAAAGGTCATCTGTAAGTATAAGTCCCATGCTGAGGAATTATAATCACATATCATAGAGTATCATAATTTCGTGGGTATTCTTTGATTCGTGGATTGGAATCAACACAAGCTTTATCTTGTGACGTGTAAATAAACGCATCTTTGTCACTCAGACACTTTACAACATTCCGGAGAGTTGATCAAAATCCTGAATTATGAAAATTTGGACCAAACAGGTAAAATATATGAAATTGAAGACAAATGACCAAAAAACCTTATGGTTTCACTATTCCCTTTTCTATAAATAGCAGTCGCTGTGTTACCAGCCTGCGGTGTGTAGCACACCAATGAAAAGATGTTGTCTGCATACATCCGCCCTCTAGCTATGAATATTCAATTTCTATGACAGCATTTAGGGCAACTCTATTCTTAACATAGTTTGACCCATAAAATTACAATACTGTCATGGTGGCACGCATGTTTCTGATGAGCATTTTGATAAGGGCGAAGATGTAATTTCGAGAGGTTGATATGACGAATAAACATTGCAGTTTGGAAACTTAACTTTAATTCAAGAAAATAAATTCACTTAAACTCTGGTAAATGTGAAATATGCAAGATGTTTTTAACTGAAAACCCTTACGTCCACGAAATTACAATACTCTAGGATATTTTCAACATTTTACATGAAGCTTTCAAAGAAAGCTCCTCATGCTATAAAAAAATTAGAATTTCATATGATAGAAATTCATATCAGAGAAACTTAGTATTTTCCATTTGTTAATGCTGATTTTATAACTAAACTTATATGCATACAGGACAATATATACATTTGGACATTTAAGTATTGGCCTTGTCCAGAGTGAAATTGTTGCCATTTCAGATGTGCATCCTCCATGGCTGTATGGTTAGAGTATTGTGCTTTAATCCAATTAGTCTCTAACCTCTAGTCAGCATGGGTTCATGCCTCAGTGGAAATCTTAGTTTATTATTTGTAACAGTTTGCCAGTTTACTTGTGAAAAGCTGTGGATCTCTCCATAGATACAATTGTAACTGGGCTCTCTCCTCCACCACTAAAAACTGGCCACCAACAAATGATTGATAGATTGTTCAGTGTGGAGTGAAACAAAACTCAAATCAAAGCCATTTCAAATATACAGCATTGTGTCGTATGTTTATGAACAATCGTCATTTTCACTATATATTTATAGCAAATTTATGTTTTTTTTAAACTGCTCTAATTTGATTACTATTCAACTGATTTCAATCAGAACTTTCTTTAATAATTCATAATTTACTCAAAAATATTTTGATACAAACAAATTTATATTTTGTCAAGTGGTTAAAAAAATGCAATAAGTAGAACACAAGATTAAATTTTCAAGTTGTCAAAAATCCCCATAATGAGCAACGTTATATAGAGAATGCGCATTTTGCGAATTAATCTCATGTAATCTCAGTCTGCCGGAAGAAAAACATCAATTTTTATATCTAAAGAAACAACATGAAAAGTTGAAATTCTGTGTATAAATAACATAAAAATTGGTCCAGGCTCTGAAAACCTAAGGAATTTTGTAAAAATGCAATTTCACTGTAAATATATAGTAAAAATGGCGATTATTCATAAATATATGGCACAATGCTGTACTGGTCATTTGGTGAAATAAACAATACTTTAGAAAGACTTGCTTGTGTGCTCTGTTTGTTGACGGCATCATAGAGCCTACCTATTCTGTTGTTTCCTGGAAAACTCTCACTAGGATGAACCTTACTTACATAATGTTGGTGAATATGAAACTTTCTTTAAAAACATGCTTGTTTACATTAGAGTTGGTCTATAACAAATCGGCTTAAAGCGAATTCAGTGCTATAACCAAGGGGAATAAAATCCCAGAAAAAAATACTATTTACATAATATGTCTATACATTTGTACATGTAGTAAATTCTGATGTTTAAAACGAAGGATGCCTATAATGGTGGAGGTCAAAAGTCAATCCCTTTTGACTTCATTATAGACGACTCCAGTATGCATGTAAAAAGAGTTGATGACAGTTGATAATTTTCATATTTCTTTTTTACCAGAGGGCACAGTAACTATCAAATGCTTTCTTTATAGGTGTTGTATGGCGCTTTAACATCTCTAGATCGTTTGGGCATGTACAGCGCTGGTCGACCATTACAGTCAGGACAGACAGAACAACACAATGTCCTTCCTCTGTCCACTTGTCAGAGTAGATTTAATCTATTACCGGTCAGTTCCAAACCTACCAGGTCTACACTCCCTACCCCGGTCATCAAACACAGCTTATATAAGGTAGGTCTGTTGCATGTGATGTTGAATGTTACAGTTTACACATTTGAATAGACTCGCCTCACACACTGAGGGGGAGGGCCTCCATAGCCAAATAGTTAGAACATTGTGCTTCAAACTATTCAGTCTCTCACCTCTTGTCAGCGCGGGTTTCACCCTCACTGGAACTAAAGTTAATTGTGTGAGAAAGTTTGCCAGGTTACTTGTGGAAGGCTGGATGTCTCTTCTTGGATACATTTTCTCCTCCCACAATAAAACTGACCACCACTGTATGACTGAGAGATTGTAGAGTGTGGTATAAAGCAAAACAAACAAACAAAGTGAGAGGGAGTTTATGCCATCACAGGGAGGGAATTAAGGATTGGTGATGGTAACCTATTTATGGGTTACCAGATTTGAGCGTTGGGTAACCCATTTTCAAAATAGGTTACCACCTTTTTTTCTACAATTGTATGCAATTTAGTACAATTGTATATATAAACAATGTACATGTAGATATTTTCTGGTTACAGCTACTTCCAATGGCTATGTACCATTTCCTTGTATATACATGTACAAGATATGATGATGATCAACTTTGTTGACACTGTGCACTTTATCATGATGTTGAAAATAAAAAAGTATTGTATTTTCTTTACTTTGCAGCCAGTCATTGTCTGTTATTTATCATTCAGGAAAAGCATAATCTAAAAGTTAAAAAAGGGTCTAATTAAAAATTCAAAAAATAATGTGGCCCTCTAGATATCTGCTATTACTACAGTTAAAGTAATGTAGAGTAAAGTACAAGAGGAAATTTATCATATGACGAAAAATAAAAGCAACAACAATGATAATTAAAGATGTTAGAAGAAACAAATTTAAACTAAAAAGAAATCAAAACAAGTAAAGTAGATCTTTGTGTATTAACACACTACCAAAATATCTAAATTCAAATACATTAATTTTGTTAATGTTACTTTATAATAAACAAACCCTTATCGTTAGAAGCGTGATCCTAGGAGATTAATTGCAGAATAGTTTTAAAATTCTGCTCGTTTTCATCAAAAATTGTCAAACACATGTTCTACTAGGCCTATCCCGTACCACTACATGTATGTTTATCTGACTCTGAGATATCTGATTTATTTGAGGTTTGAAATAACAAATCAAAATATTGCTGTTTAATTTAACTTGTCCTGTGGGACAAGTGCTGAGGAAGATTTACTTATCAGAGGTGATTTTCAAGCCCTGCCTAAGACAGGCCTATGTCAAATATGGTGAACGATGGATCGTTCACCCCAAAATCAAACCTGGTAACCCATGCGTAACCCGAACAATCGTTCGCCGCTTAATTCCCACCCTGCCATCACCCCTTCTAAGGTCCTGAGCATTGGCCAGAAAGCCCTTCACTTACATTCAGTGCCACCTGAGTGGAAGATTTTCAAGAAAGATCTAAAACAATCAAAACCAAAACAATTAAAATCAAAACACTCAACACCAAAGAGCCGATCATCACAACACTAATCTCTAAATGCCCAACACTGTCTTCCTTTGTTTGTACTTACAGATGCCAGACACAGGTTCATCATCCTTAACAGAGAAGGCGGCCGCAGTCCTCCCAACAAGTATGTCACAGAAGGATGTGACTAGTTCATTCTACAACAAGCTGGGCAGTATGTCTGAGCTGTCCAGCTGGTTCTCAAATATTGGGTCCAAATAGTGACAGAATGTGGAAGGGGAGATAAATCTGTATAGACTGTGATAAACATACAGCAAGGATGTCAGTTTGAATTTGTACTTTGGATTATTGTCTTATGAATGACATTTGTACTTCTCTTGAGAAAAAAAAGGGCATAGTTGCTCAGAAGTTAACTTTGAAAGTTTGAGATTTTGATTAGATTTATAAATTTGTTTATTTTTTCAAACATTTTGTTCAATCATTTCATTTGAATTTGACGATGGACTTGCCTCGGATGTGACCAATCAGCAGGGGAAGCTTACTCGTTTGTCCTATATTTACCTGTATGTCTCCTGATTCTTCTGGCTATTGATGTGTTGTTATCTGATTTCCATATTTACAAGTTCCAAATTCCGTCACAAAATTAAGGCAACTATATACTAGACATGTAGTGATTTAACAGTGTAGCAATTAATCCCAATTAATGGTAATTCAATAGCATTGATATAATACTGATGTTTGTAATTGCGAGCCATAGAACTCTATGCATACTTCTGTTTGTGCTGCACTACTGCTTGAGACTTATGTACTCTCTCTCTATGTGATTGCCATGAGTTCCATTTTCTGCTATACTGTACAAGATTATGTATGAATGTCAGAATGCTGTAAAGCATGGGTGTTAGTTGTTGCCATACTAGCATAATGATATTTGTGAAATCACATTAGTATGACATGTAGTCATGTAATCAGCCAAGTATAATCAACACTTTTTTAACTTTAAAATTGTTATCAAACTTTGAAATGTGGAAAATGCATAGCAACATGCTCTTTGGACATTATTTAACTTGAAAGACATTAGAAATACCAACTATGAAGTTTTCCCTCATGGCAAACAAATAATCTTCTATGTTACAGTGTACTTGCAATATGTTTATCAACAAAAGACCTTTTAGAAAAAAAAGTGTTCAAAAATGAACTTGGTATCTTTGTATTAGCAAATCTAAGTGTATAATTTATTTATTTGGTGACAGGAAAATAGACAATATTAGGTCTATTCTTATATCAAACACAGGGATGCTATACTTGTTCCAAAGTTCAGTCTGCAACATAGATTTAGAGAAAACTGTTGAAAAAATTTAACAATCTAATGAAGAATTCCAACAAATTGTTTGTCTACATGAGTATCATTGCAGACTGCATGCCAACTCCACAGAAATATTCTTATAGAAGAAAATTCAGAAAAGATAGATAAGCATGTAATATTTGCTGAGGTTTAATAAGTGTTGATTTTTGCAATATTTTTGTAAGAAATTGTAATTATTGCTTGTCTTTAGGGTCACCGTTGCTCTGTGATTAGTTTGTTTGTCTTCTGATTCAGATGTTGTGGGTTTAAATCCATACTGGGCAGTGGTTGGCTTTTCCTGTCCTTCATATTAGATTAAAGACCGAGGTCATGTGTCATAGTAGGTGTCGGCGTGTTAAAGAACCCTCAATCATTGGTGGCCATAAGTGCCATAATCTTCAATGGGATGTTAAACAACAATAAAAGTATAGGCCGTCACCTGTCTTTAGTTTACAAATCTATTATCTACCGGTAATCAATATACAATGTATTTTCAGTCCCAATTTATATGAGGTTAAAACTGTTATGGAATTTACTTTATGTATTTTACTTTAACAAAGTAGTTATCATATTTTGTTTACTGGGAAAATTCATTAGAGGAAAGATATTTTGTATGTCTGGAGTTTGTGCATTGTTTATTATGAGTATATTGCCATATTTATTTTGGGGGATCTTTTTTTTTTTATTTATAATAGGTTACTGGTACTATTTCAATGGAATTAAAAATATATTTATAAATTTGGTTTTGTTTTGTTTGATGTGATCTGGTAGTAAGTGATATTGTAGAATTGCAGTTTGTATAATTTTCAAAACATTTTTTCATTTACTATGGCTACATATGGTTTAAACAATATCTATGTGAAGATAAACATGAAAAGTATTTCAAACAAACAATTAAGGATTGGGCAACAACTTAGTATGGCTACATATGCAGTATAGCTCAAGTCTTGTGAAACTAGAGATATTTTGATAACAGCAAGACTGATCTCTTAAAATCTGCTGTTGCTCAGTTGTTGGCATTTTTCACTTTCTGATCGTGACATCATGAGATCAAATCCGTGCAACTCTTTGGTTGACTTTCTCTGCCCTTCAATTGAGACTGTAAAAACTGAGGTCCTATATTACAGTAGCACTTTAAAGAACCCTCCCTGCTCTGCAGTCATAAGTGC
>JACSZP010009507.1:0-11806 GCA_016161895.1 Pinna nobilis | reverse complement strand
AATAGTATTGTGATAATAATAGAAATTCAATGAAAATGAAGTTATCGATGAGGAGAAACAAGATGGAAAAGAAGAAGAAAAGGCGATGGAAAGAAGTAGAAGACGAAAAGAAGGAAGGGGAAATGGAAAGAAGGATACTGGGTTTAAAAGAGGAAGGGAAGAAGATGTTGAAGGAGAAGATGTTGAAGGAGAAGATTATAATAAAAACGACAGTACTGTATTAATAACAATAACGGGGTTTTCTGTAAAAAAAAATAATATCAGTAGACAAAGTGAAATTCTTATTGGTTGGCAGATAAAGTTAACATTGCTTAGAGGAAAAAATATTATATGTCAATAGAAAGAAATAGTTTTAAAGAAAATGGAATTAAAACCGTTAAATTGATACGTTTTAAAACATCGATACGATGTTCGTTTATCTATAAAGCTTATATTTCCCCCGTATCACAGAAAATATACACATACTCACACTGTCTTTTCAGATCTTCACAAAATCCTTCTGCAGTATAAAATTGCTAACCTATTTAATAAGAACACCCCATCTAAATGTGAAGTAATCTTGACTTTCAAGCACAGCACGTTAACACTTTGTATAATCCGATTTAAGCCACTTGGATACTTGAATTACACATACATCAAGTTCCAATAGGGCAACACATGCCTTTATGTTCAGTTTATGAAGGATAAATATTTTAACAATGGCAAGAAATTTTGAATGATGATTGTTTTCATCGACGATGGAAGTCTAGGGATAGTTCCATTCAACGATTTGGTTTAGTTTCACCAATCAAATAACCATCTTAGCTCAAAGTTTAAGAGAGAAATTTTGGAAGTTTGATACATATCGATGTTGCTTTTAAGAGATCAATTGGTTGGTAGGTATTTCGTCCGCCTTTGGATTTTTGATTTATTGATCCCCCCTTGGTATCTTCTACAGTCAACTTTTGTATTGTTGTTTAACGTCCCACTCAAAAATAGTTCACTTTTATGAAGAAGTCACTATTTGGCGATGGAGGGCGAAAAGTTTTGCCTATGCACGGTACTTATGGCTGTAGAGCAGGGGGGGGGGGGGGGTTCTCTGACGTGCCAACACCTACTGTGACACGGTACCTCGGTTTTTACTGTCTCATCCGAAAGACAGGGACGGCCAACCGCGGAGTCGCCCTGCGGGAATCGAACCCCAGATCCCTCGGCTCGAAGTCGAACACGCTAACCACTCGGCCATGAGGCCTCTATTGTTATTAGTACTGTACTGCCGTTTTTATTGCCAACCACACCATGGCTTGGTCTCGGAACCCGAACCTCTCGATTCGAAGTCGAACGCGCTACTACTAGGCCACGGCGGCCCCTGTGAGATCAATGACCCGTTACTGCAGTATCTGTGTTTGGCACAATGAAAGGGATTTGCGAAAAATGACGTCAAAATATCAGTTACTATGACGACATATTTGTCTCTCTGGGCATCTGTATCATTTTGCCAACCAAAGTCACAGGGTCACAGTCACAGTTGAAGTGTTTCAAACCATTTTAGAACATTTCTTCAATGACAAAATATCTTTTAATAAACCACTTGGAAGATAAATCTTTTAACAAACTATTTTTAAAAGAATAAATGATGTGGGAAAAAAATTGTTAAGCATAGATAAACAGAGTATGGTATGGTATGGTTGTTTAACGTCAAACTCAAGAATCTTTCACTCAAAATGATATAGAGACGTCACCGTGTGCCGGTGAAGGGCTACACATTTTGTCTATACTTGGTACTGCTGGCCGTAGAGCAGGGTGGATTCTTTAACGTGCCAACACCTACTGTGACACGGGACCTCGGTTTTTACTGTCTCATCCGAAAGACAGGGGCGGCCAACCGCGGAGTGGCGCTGACGCAGCTCGAACCCGGATCTTTCGATTCGCAGTCGAACACGCTAACCACTTGGCCTCGGAGGCCCCTAGATAAACATAGAATAACGTACCTATCAAGGTGATTTTAATGTCTATGTAGAATTAATTTTGTCGTATTTTGTCGCTTTAGAGTCTTGAATATCCTCTTGTTGGTTGTATTGTTGTTTAATGACAAACTCATTAATCTTGCACTTTTATGGAGAAGGCCCAGTTTGCCGGTGAAGGGCTATGTATTTGGCCTATACCTGGTACTTATGACCATGGAACGGTAAGGATCCCTTAACGTGTCGACAAATACTATAATCTGCTACAATATGGACCCTCGGTTTTTACTGAATTATCCGAAAGACACTAACAGCCAACCGCAGCGCGGCGCGATTTCGAACCCGCGACCCCACTTTCAGTAGGCGAACCCGCTAACCATTAAGCCACAATCGCCTTAAACATATATCAGCACATCATTTCTATGGTTTAAGAATAAGTTACATAACAAGCAACTTAAAAACTGTCAATGTACAGTGGAGTTCCATTAATTCGGACACCCTCGTTCCCAAACAAATTGTCCGGATAAATGAAGCGTCTGGATTGCTGAAACATACATATTATAGTACCGAAATTCAATTTGAAAATTTTGTTCCAGTGAAATTTCGCTCGGAAGCTAAAGCATCCGGATTATTTGCGTCCGGATTAATAAGGTTCGACTGTATTTTAAAATTTCCATCTAACAACTGTTCGTCATCGACTACGATTGTGTTTTAATAGGTCTTAAGTCGTAATAATAAAACTTTAAAATATTAATCCGTCTTTTTGATAAATTCATCCTTTCACAAACTCAAAGATCAGCACGCTAGAAATAGAATGGAATAGATATGAAAACGACTTTATATCGCCCAAAGCTGTAATTTAATATCCTTACTATTAGGTCATTTTAGTCTGACGCGTTTCCCCTTCCATCTGTTCCGATGCTGAACTCTTCTTTTTCTCATTGACGCAAGTATGATAAAAATTATCGACATTAAGTTCTTTTATTACTTACATATCTATTCCCACGAGGTTATATAAATCCCAGTAAGATTCATTCGATTAAAGAATTCAGCATTCACCAATACATATATAAAAATGACATTGAAATGTCTGATCGACTTTGCCTCGATTGCACATATGGCGCATCACTCATCGTAATGGTTGCAATTAACAACTACATATTGTTATACTTCAACACTGACGCCCAAATTTGAAGACGCGGAATAATCGTCGATAGGTACTAGATACGCCTAGTTCAAATTCATTTTCATCTCTCAGAGTATCTTTTTCTTAAACAACAAAATACAGCACCACTCCGCGGTTGGCTGCCCCTGTCCCTGTCCTTCGGATGAGACAGTAAAAACCGAGGTCCCGTGTCACAGTTGGTATTGGCACATTAAAGAACCCTCCCTGTTCTACGGCAAGCAGTGCCAAGCATAGGCAAAATGTCTCGCCCTTCAATGCATCAACAAGATCTGAATAACCTTTAACGGTTTTGAATGATAAAACATTAAAACTCGTTGTAATTCTACGGTCACGTAGAACAGGGCTGCATTCCGTGTTTAGGTTTTTTTTCAAATTAATTTCTTGTTTATGGGTTTCCGATAACAAATTAGAATACTTCTTATTATCAGTCAGAAAGAGTTATCGCTCATTGAGCACATTCAAACACATTCGGCATGGAAGCAAAGAAGCCATGCAGGTCAGTGCGAGATAATCGGTACTTATACAACAACTCTTCGAAGAAACCAAAACAAAAGTTCAGATTCAGAAAGTCAAAAAGACCTTGTATTAACTCCATTATAGAGAGAGCTCAATTTTTATAGTTCATGAGTTCAAGTTCCATCGATGCCCAAATTGCCCCCNNCCCCCCCCCCCCCCCATCCTTTGGTTAAAAAAATTGAAACCATGAAGTACCATACAAGAGACATTAAATTTTCTTTGTTGTAAAATATTCACACATCAGAAATTTCAAAACATTTTTATTTCTTTGTGTGTGAAAAATAGATAACATTTGAACGTAATGATTAGATTTTTCCAGGCGCACTGGATTTGATGTACATTCTGCAGCAGAAAGTCGACCCGAATACTGTTGTTGTTGTTGTTGTTGTTGTTGAATAAAATGACTGCAAAAGTCAACCCGAAGTTTGTTGTTGTTGAAAAAAAAATCGCGTTCGTGGTATGATAATCTTTTTGCCATGTTGTTAATCATGCTGAAATTCTTCTTGACACCGAGTATCCTTCTGTCGTTCTGTGAATCTAGTAGACGTATTCTTTTGCTTAATCGTGTAGCCAAAAGGCAAAATGAACCAAGTTTGGTCACTTTCTCGTATCTCTTCCGGGATTTCTCTGAATTCATTCCGTAATCACATTGACAACTTAACATATCGGCCACTTATTCTGGTTTCTTGTAATTTCATTACGAGCTTGAGATAAGCAATAGAATTTGAATTGACAACCGGGTCTCATATGTAGATGATAGATACCCGCCCTAAATGTCAATAATGAATGCACTAATCCAATGTATTCGACGCACACTTGGTATCAAAAGAAACCCGACTGGCTCTGTCAAATCTTTACACCTTGTTCGGAGCCTCTCATGTGTGTTCCATACTCGCGTTCATGACATGTTCTCTCAACTTCCGGTGCCCGATAGTTGATTCGTTCGTGACAGAGGTCATATGAAATGACCTTTCGGAAGGGTTTCATTAGATCTTCACGACAATGAATTTAAACAGAAGCAATTGTCATGAAGTGAAAAGATATTCACTGTGTTTTCCAATAATATTGGTTGCGTTGTTGTTTAACGTCCCACTAAAGAATATTTCACTTATATGAAGATGTCAAAGTGTTCCGGTGAAGGGTGACACATTTTGGCTATACTTGGCTCTTGTGGTCGTAGAACTGGGAGGGTTCTTTAACGTGCCAACACTTACTATGACATTGGACCACGTTTTACTGTCTCATCCGAAAGACAGGGACAGCCGACTGCAACATGCCTAAGGCTCCAACCCCTTACCTCACTATCAGAAGTCGAATTTCCCGTAATAATTCCATGTTAAGTGTATCATAAAAACAAAGAATCTCATGTTAGCAAAGATTTTAATAACTAAAACTATATATATGTAAATACATTTGTGTATACAAATTTGAGTGAAGGAGAAAAGTCTCTGTCACCTGAATTCAATGGAGTTAAATTCATAGCTTCAAAAAAGTTAACGTAATTCAAACCAAATATTTAAGACAAAAATACACGAAGCGAAATGATCTTGAAATAACCAATTTATAGAAATGCGTCGTTCACTTTCTGATGATTTGGAACATTTTCAAAGCCTAAAGTTAAATGTGATTTGGATCAAATTTTTTTATGTAAAAAAACTTATCTTTATAAGTTATCTTAATTTGGATTAATTTTAGCATACAGAATATAGCTCTCCTAACATTGCCAATGCTATTCTTTTTGTGTAAATTACAAAAATTACTGTCTTTAAGTCTGCGCTGAAATATAGATTGTTTCATAGATGAGTTGTTAGATAGAAATATTTCACTATAGCTATGTCCCTTCGGAAGCATGGCTTCATGGCTTTGTATGGCAGCATTTATATTTTCTTGATAAATCAACCAAATTAAATGAAGTATGCTCAGCTTCATTTGTGGTAAAATATGTATTTCAGATCTTCGATACTTTCAACTAGTTTATATATATATAACTTAATTATGATGTCTCACTACTATAATGTAATAAAATTTGGTTTCTTAAAAAATAAATGTTTTATGTTAACTTACGATAAAACCACCGAAGGGAAATAACCCTTGGAAAATGATGCATATGGAAAACCATCAATTAATAAAAACAAATATCTCTTAGACAAGCTAGTTTCTAAGAGTATATCGGGTGACACTTGTACTAACTAGGGTGTGGAATTGAAGAATATGAAGCATATTACTATTAACACCATGCGCGGATCTAGAGGGGCTGGGGTCGAGGGGGCCCGGACCCCCTCCCCCGATGGAATTTGCCAAATATATACCAATATTGATCAATTATGCGTAGATATTCATTTAACAGGTAAGGTTTTTCCTTTTAAGAAGTTTGTAACCCCCTTTCCCCCTGGAAAATATTGACCCCCCCCCCCGGGAAAAATCCTGGATCCGCGCATGAACACGGATACAATTCTGAATATATATAATAAAAATATAGCGAAGTTTATTAAACAAATACTAGCAGTAAGAAAAAGGCATGGTTTTAGTTCAGACAACACCAGCGCCAGGTAGCATAAAACTTCAGAAATAACTTAAGAATTTTCTCATCTCCAGCTTCTAAGGCAATCATAATTCAGCATTATTGAGATTTGATTAAATTCTTAGACTTGAGCAAATTAAGTTTTATGGTGCCAGACATATTTTTCTGTATGTTTAAGTCGAAAACAGTCGTCACTCTATGAAAACCAAATCGCCTTCAGACTGTTGTGATTTTGGGTTGAAATCTTGGCGGATATGACCTTTTTGGAATACCAGGCAGAATTTGTGACGGACCGTCGCCTACACCATATGACTGAAAGATTGTCAATTAAGTAATAGGCTAGAACAATGATAAAAAAGAACAGGATTTTCAATATAAGGACAAAATAATGAAGAAATTAAAGTTATGAATTTTGATAAAAATTGGACAAATTTTCCTTTTCATGTTTGTGTATAATTTAAATGTATTGTCGTATGGCACCTGCGTCCGTTTCATTAAAAGAACAGTTTAAGTATTCAGGCCATGTGTAAAGATACTAGTAATTGGTCTTTTTATATCACAGTGATGAAAACAAAAAATATCATGGAAAATTGATGCAAAATATCGCAAAAATATGAGGCATAAAACAATATATAAAATTAGGTCTCTCCTGCATAGTCATGGACGCGGCACTGTCCAAGCTTAAGGGATACTATAGTTTCCAATACTGCCGATTTATGGTGTAAAATTTTAATTTCAATGTCGTATGGTTATTAACGGTGAAGGTATCAGAAAGGTGGATACTAGACCCCATCCTATCCCCAAATTATCACCTTCGTTTTAGTAATTATCTATAATATAACTTTTTTAAATTCAAAACTCTTCAATATGTAACAATCAAATACTGAGTACTCAAAATGCGTGATAAAAATAAATTTTCATTACCGCTAACGTCACCTCTAGATGGTTTCCGTTTTGCTTGGACATAATAATAGCAGGAATGTATTCTAGATACTGGTTGTTAATCTTTCCTGAACCAATACCCCTTAATACACAAACATTAAATTTGATAAGCGTAACAGTTTAAGAAAAAAACTGCATGGCATTAATGCAAAGACAAAGAATCAAGAAACACTATGGCACAATTAGTCCTTGTGATTTAAAGATTATCATGTAAATATGTAATATCGTGTCGAATAGCCAGAGGCCTTCAGAAACTTTTAGTTTTATTTATCCTACGAGTTCAAATAATATGCTTCCGGTGATGTCTTGAATTTCCGCGCAGTCGAAATTAGCCGATATTTGGTGCTTCCCTTTCCTCTTGATTGTCACTTCACGCTTGAACTCCCAGTCTGAGTTCGCAGGAATTTCACTGAAATTGATGAAGAGACGGTTTGATGTCATTACATGTTGTTAGTACATCACATGTTGATTTCTTAGTTTATCATTGGATAAATCCGTGAATACTGGGGGAGAAATCGCCTGCCCTTAATTACAAGAGTACTATACGTAGCAACGGGACAATACCTAGCTTGACGTAGTCCTCCGGGAAAATGTATTGAACCCAACTTGACGTCAATAGTTCTGTCAACGAAGTGACGTCTTACAACAGAGTGCTGGCAGTAAGAGGGTTAAACTGGTTGTTGCATTGTTGTTTTACGTCCCGCTCATGAATCTCCCACTTATACGGAGACGTCCCGCAAGAGGGTAAAGTGATTTTAATTTGTTGATATCATTACAATGTTTTATGAATAAAGTTTCAAGTTGATATAAAACTATTCATCATTTCTTGTTCTTGGTAAAACACGCACATTCATATGATGTGATGTACATAATGTACTACGGACCTCTCCTTCGGGAACAGTTCTCTTGTTGTCTGGTAGGGTGTAGTACCCTTGCTATCAGACTACACTATATTAGAACAGTTCCCTCTGGAAAGGTCCATTATAGAATAGTTATGTGACCGAACGTCCTTTTTTGTGGCCAATATAGTTATGTACACTGTTAACTATACCCTATATAAATGCTGATGTGCAAATGGCTAGTACAAAATACAGAAAATATAGTATGTACAACGCGTAGCCCTTGCTTCTGTATTGAACGTTGGTCAATTATTACAACTCTACTCGACGTGGTCAGTTCGAACCCAAGACAAAGACTTCTAGTTTGTTTAAAAAACAATTACCACAATTATCAAACAAGGAACTAACAAAAGTTACTAATTAAGCCAAGATATAAAAGTATCATAAATTCCAAGGCAAATGAGCTGCACTGAGTGTCAGTGATAATTGATATTTACCCGTCGGTTTTACTTAGATGTAAGAACATAAAATTGTCTGACTGAATAAAATAAATCTCTATTAGGATACCAGAGTAAAAGATGATAAATTCTCTAATATACAGAAGGGTCTAGTGCTCGTAATCTGATCAGGGAAGATTTATCCTGGTCATATTAACAAATAGAGAAAACTTTCTGGATCCAGTTTAATCAATATTTCACAGTGAATCATCAAAGCTTCATTAAACGTGGAAGTTTTAGTGTAAATAATGCTTGTTGTATCAAACTTTCAATGATTGATTTAGTGCATTGAAAACCTTCGTTAAATTTGTCAATTCGATTGGAGGAAGCTGGATTTATTAGCCATGCATTAAATCAGACCGCCAGTATTGTTTTGCCATATATTTCCTGCCTGGTGCAAAATCAAATCTAAAAAATGCAAATTGCATATAAGATAATAAACTACTCTTCAAGTCATTCGGTGCACTTACCCTGGTATTGGAATGTCTTCATCGTAGTAAATTCCTTCAATGTCAATGGAAGCCTTAGAAAGATTTATAGGCATGTAGTTGTGCATGCAGATTGTCAGCTCGAATGGTTCACCTTTCCTTGGCTTTTCTGGTACCTGTGTTAGATCAATTATATAATAGTTGTTGAAAAATGTTGCACATTTGTTGACTGGTATAGAGGTCAGTATGTATAATGTTGAACCAGAGGACGAAATTATTGCTCGAGTCCGATAGACCGGGTTCAACAGTTGGGTCCGAGGGTTTACATATCACATGTTGGGTGATTTGTGTTGGTGGGGTGACCCCCGAAAAATGGGGTCAAATTTTTTTTTATACTTTGATTTTTTTCTTTTTCTGCCCTCCGATTGTTTTTTTTTTTATTATTATTTCTTCTACAAAGAAGTAATTCTGTGTAAAGAACTTTGATATATACAGATATTAATAGGCTGTGACGTAATCCTACTTAGATATGACACAGTTAGTCAATATCTCGATGTTGACCGGTCAACATCTTTTGTGATTACAGACATCTTGAATCATGAGATTTGTACATTGCAGATGAATAAAGAGACCCCAGAACCAATATTACAGTTAGACACATGAAATTATAAAAACATACAGTAGACTGACAGGTGTTTTTTTAAGGTAACACAGATTTGCAGAGGCACACTGAGTACCAATACGAGTGACAAAAACTTGTAAAAACATGATGAGGGATATGTTCCCCCTGTCGCATACCTAGTCCCGATCCCGTTTTCTCGTTTATGACCATCATCGATTGTGACTTATTCCCGTATTCGATGATGTGTGACACGGCGTGCCATCAAGGCCTGGTTGATCAAACGGTTAATATGTAAAAACATGTCGAGGGATATGTTCCCCCTGTCGCATACCTAGTCCCGATCCCCTCTTTTCTTGTTTATGACCATCACCGATTATGACTTATTCTTGCATTCGAAAATATGTGACACGACGGGTGCCACGCGTGGAGCAGGAGTTGCTTACACTTCCGGGGCACCTGAACTCACCCCGGCTTTTAAGTGGGGTTCGTGTTACACCATTTTTAGCTATAAGTGTATTTGTGTATGTCTGTTTGTACTTTGTCCCCTTTTTGCTTTGGCCACGATTTTGTCTATCGTTGACTTATTTTATTTAGACTGTCCCTTGGTATCTTCTATTTCACCCATTTCAAAAGTGCAGAGGCTAAACATATCTACCTATGTATGACACATACTTGTGTGAACACACAGTAGCTAAACCTGTTTACACATAATATAGATTTGTACAGAAACGCATTAGCTAAACACGTCTACACATGGAACAGATTTGTACACGCACCGACTTGGTAACACCTCAACGCGTGTTACAGATTTGTACACGCACCGACTTGGTAACACCTCAACGCGTGTTACAGATTTGTAGACGCACTCGGTAGCTAACACCTCAACGCATGGTACAGATTTGTACACGCACCGACTTGGTAACACCTCAACGCGTGTTACAGATTTGTAGACGCACTCAGTAGCTAACATCTCAACGCGTGGTACATATTTGTAGACGTACTCAGTAGCTAATTCTTCTACGTGTGTACGGACATGCTTAATAGCTTAATATTTCCTTTACACAACTACGGCTGTTCCGGATTCTGAACATTTTGGTGAACCTATTACCTTTAGCGCCAGGTCCCATCGTCTTTGCCGGATATCCTCAGTCTTCAGCAATCTGTTATTGGTTTCCTTAATCGTCGCTGTGCATCTTGCTTCAATTAGAGCCTGCTCGAATAGTTCGTAGATATAATCGTCAGGTTGCAGCTCCACCTTCAGGGTATGTGCTATTGAAGAATGTTTCAGAGTTAGATATACTAGTAACAGAAAGGAAGTAAAATTGAAGATGTATCGAAATATGTATCAAAATCTAATTGGTAAACATGAATCTATGTCTATAATAAACGACGGTCCCAATGTGGAAAACAAATGTAAATCCCTAACATGATGGGACCAGGTGTCCGGAAGGAGTCAGCGCCCCCTGCTGACATACCACATGCGTCACAAATGTTCCAAGGAGTTCGATGGAGTTCGATTTAGATTTAAAAAGTCGTTAAATATAATAACTATTACTCCCTGCAAGGCCAGAGCACAAAATGATGAACTGAGATTAATAGGATCTAAAACCATATTCAAGCAGGGACAAAGAAATCTTATTCCGAGTGTCAAATTGTCATTTTTATTATTGATACCACCATTATCATTATCATGACCATCATTATTATCATTCTTTTCAGTTGTTGTTGTTGTTGTTGCTGTCTTGTTGTATAACGTCCAACTCAAAAATATTTCACTCATATGTCATATACGTCATCTTGTGCAGGTGAAGGGCGACAAATTTTGCCTTTGCTCCGCACTTATGACCGTAGAGTAGGGAGGGTTCTTGAACGTGCCCTCTGTGATACGGGACCTCGGTTTTTACTGTCTCATCCGAAAGACAGGGACGACGAACCGCAGCGTGGCGCTGCGCGGATTTGAACCCCGAACCCTTCGATTCGAAGTCGAACACACTAATCACTCGGCCACGGCGACCATTCTTTTCGGTATTACCGTTATTAAATGATCTTTGTAATAATAATTGTTTTTATCATCACTGTATGTATTACTGTTATAATTAAGGCTCTGAAGGTAATATGTTGGTTTATGGACTGATCAGTCACCCAAAATATTTATATGGACTGAAGTGAAGCTGAATTAGCTAAAAATACACTTAAATGAATGAGATAGTATTAATTATTATGGTACTTATTATCATAACTCTTAGATACAATATTAAACTTCATATGTACTTACATTCTCTTGGCGGAATCTCAATATTAAACTTCATATG
>JACSZP010009504.1:0-11999 GCA_016161895.1 Pinna nobilis | reverse complement strand
CACTCATTGAATCCAAGGTTTAATTGTCAACGGTCAAAAGAAAAGTCATAATCTATGGGCGTAGAAAAAATTCTTTGAGAAGCACTTCGTGCTTCACAGAATTTTTATCTACGCTCCGTTGTATTCATGCCCTAATGAAACAAGAGAAAAGCAAAACAATCCTTAAGTATCAGTCGTGGTTTAATGATTCTAATGCACCATGTTTGTTTCAGGTTATTTGATTGGTCAGTGAAGTTGAAAACTTATAGCGTATTCACGATTCACTGGTAGTTTTAAGATGACGTCATATTTTGATTGTTTAAGTATTATAAAAACGTCATTGTAATGGCCTAGGTCATCTATGCGTCTCGGCAGTTTCTGACAAGATACTAGAGAATCAAGCAATGCTAAAACAATGTAAGAAGCATTAAAATAGGGTTACCATGTGACTGTTTTACAAAAACTGTCAGGGTATCGTTGAATCCCCTGACAGAAATGTCCGTTTCACCGCTCGGCTGAGGACTCGCGGTGAAACTTCATTTCTGACAGGGGATTCACTGATACCCTGTCAGTTTTTGTAAAACAGTCACATGGTAACCCTTAATCAGCGGAGACAAATTTACGGTAGCGATCTCCAAAATGTTAGAATAATACAGTTAGTACATTGTTCATTGAATATATTGGTAGGTTGGTTGTATTGTTGTTTAACGTTCCATTCAAGAATATTTCACGCATATGGAGACATCACCATGTGCTGACGAAGTGCGACAAATTTTGCCTATGCTCGGCACTTATGGCTGTAGAACAAGGAGGGTTATTTTCAAAATATGCAAACACCTACTGTGACACAGGACCTCGGTTTTTACTGTCTCATCCGAAAGTCAGGGACAGCCAACTGTGACGTGACTTGGGCTAGAACCCTGGGTTTCACCATTCAAAGTCAAACAACTAGTGGCTAACCACTAGGCCACAGCAGTCCCTGTGTATATTGAGTATTGGTCATTTAAATCGAACTTCCTGAAGAATTGTGGGATATTATTCAAGAAGATGTTCCATAATTCTATAGAGTATCCAAATCCATGGATGCATTGAATTAAATAACCTCATGATTCCCATGACACCACTACTCATATTTCTTTTAATGAATCTGCCATTTCCGCTTCCGCATTTTGCAAACTATAAAACAAAGAAACCCTTGATGGGTTTAATTTGATTTGGGAAAAAAACTTATTTTTATCGTTTTCTATAATTCTGTAGACTGAGATTGCGTAAGGTCTAAAGAAATTGGACGGAACAATCAATGACCAGACATCGCGATATCCTTTACCCAATTTACTTGTAAATTGTAAGCAAACCTCTTGTTGGAGTCTTATGGGAAGTGACAAAAAAATGTCCTACCATTACAATTCAAAAACCCTTTACAATTACGATCTTTCTTATTACCGCATAGCCTATCCTATCTTTGTATCATTATACATCATCCACTTCAATGAATACCTGAACAAGAGGTAATCCATTTGTAATTGTAAAATGTCTCAAAGAAATCAAACTCAAGCTTGGGATAAATCTGACTGAAAGGTTCCCTTAATCATATTTTTTTTAATTCTTGACAAAACCCTTATAAAAACAGTGAAGGGACCGAGGAGAATCTGCATTGATTTTGTCTTGGTTATTTATATATACATGTCCATTATTTCCTTTATCTTTATACTATTTTCACTTGATTTTTCTGTTTTTCTTCTTTTTTTTTAAATTTATTTATTTTTTCTTCTTGGACGCGTGTTCGTTTTTTTCTCTCTCTCTTGGTTTCTACCCATTCTTACCTTTACAATTGCCCTTTTATTCACTTTTGCTAACTTCAGTTTATATATCATAACAAAATCTAAAAGATTGCATACTGCAAATGGTTCATGGTGACCAGAGTCAAGTACAAACGGTTTCAGACGTTCTCAAAATAAACTCAGTGTTTATTTAATCAAATCATACAGGCCTCTCTTCATGAAATGACATTGATGTCATTTCACATTAAAATTTGTACTATTGGTTAGATAGACTCGTTAAACTGATGCTTAATATCCGAGTTAAGAATCTTTCACTTATACGGAGACATCATCGTATGCTGATGATGGGCAACAAATCTAGCCTATGCTCAGCACTTACGGCCAATGAGCTGGGACGGTTCTTAAACTTGCCAACATCTACTGTGACATGGAATATTGGTTTTTATTGTCTCTCCTAAAGGACAGAGACAGCCAACAACAGCATGGTGCGAATTCGAACACTAGACCTCACAATTTGAAGGTGAAGATGCTAACTACTAGGCCAACATGACTCCAGACATGTATATCAATATCAAGACAACAACTTTTTTTAAAAAAATCTACAATTTACTTTAACAAAAGGTTTTGCTTCATCAACATTGGAACACATGGTTACAGTGATTCTACTAGTTAACATGAGATAATATTACAAATCATGAAAATAATGCATCAAAAGCAAGGATGAAAATAAATTCTGAACTCTACGAGTAAACAGATACCTCTATAAGCGATTGTGAAAATGGAAATAAAAAGATACACAAAAGCAATTACATGTATATGGTGAAAAAGACCTTTGCCACTCGTAGTGAAAATTATTTTGTGCCACATGGTACAGTGTTGCTATTTACAAACCATTTGCATAATAAATTCAAAATGATATCTCATGCAAAGTTTTCTTGTAACAAATATTCATAAGTACAAAATCTGAACTCAAAATGATAAATCAATACACTGGTATGGTATTCTTGTTTATCAGAAAAGTTCTATGAATTCAAGCTTTTAAATATACTGAAATGCACCATTGGATCTGCTTGGTGAGGTTTTCCTCAGAGACATTTTTCATAATAACCATCAGAATGCAAGTGACAATTCTGAAACCTTGAGCCTGCTCAGGACTTTGTCTCACTTTAAGGAATGAATATTACTTTACAAACTGACTTGATAAAGTAAGTTTTTTTTTATTTTCAAGTGACAAACTTAACAATGAGCTAAAACAAAAAACTGGTTTTTTTTCTAAATACTACAGCAGAGTTCTTAAAGAACCTGCACTAATTTAGTGTAAAAAATTAATAAATGCCAATATACATATACAAAAGTGACAAAACTAAAATTGTTTAGGTCTTAACCTTTCTTACCCTATATCTCCAAATGGTATTCTCTTTACTATTGTTATAGACCAGTCTATTGTGGTATGTAGGGTAGGAAGGGTTAAACAATAGTGTCTAAACTTTTAGACTTTGAAAAAGTAATGTATAAAAAATTTATTGTCCAACAGTCAAACTTTCAATGGAACAGACAAATGTTGCCTTTATATACAGGTGGCCTTGATATGGAGGTTCATTTACAAAGATTTCTAAACTTATATCATTTTAAGGTGGCCTTTGCTGGCAGGTGCCCTTTATACAGAAGTGGCCTTAAAGACAAGTCCGACTGACTGCATGGTACTTTTTCAGCTCATATGAGAAAAAAAGCTAGTAAAGTTTGTTCGTTACTTGGGCTACTGATGAATATATGATATATAGTGTGGTTAATAATACATTAAAATGTGCACTCTTTATAATGCTTAAGTAATTACTGTACCATTTGGGTTATTAGAGGCTGCGCTTTGTTCAGTTTATGTAGGACAGCAGACTTTGTCATGAGAGATCATTCCTTTAACAATGCAACCACGAATTTTCCAGAGAAAAATATTATTTCCAAAATTACTTAATGATATTCTTTGTTCAAAAAGAGGTCTCTCAAAACAAGTTCTAAAGCCAGGCCATAACCAATGTCATTGGTTTTGGACAAATGGCACCTTTTTCAGAAAACTTGGACTAGAAAAATATCTCTAAAGTGCACATCCATTCATAAACAATCAATTATCATTTCTTACAATGATAAAAAAGGCAAAATTGAATGTTATTACACAACCATGATGTAAGGAATTACAAAATACACCAACCATTAGAGAAGGTGTCATAACCACCAGAAGCTGGTTGTACATGTACACAACAAAGGGAATATAACATCCCCCCATTCCTTAAAAGAAATTATAGGATCACATAATACTAGGCATGGTATGTTTTCCTTTGTCTAAATATCAATTAACAAAGTGAATGTTTCTAATAACCATCATTGAATTGTCCATCCTCTTTGACTCATGCACCATGAATGATGAATGAATCAAGCACCATGAATGATGACTGACTCATGCATCATTAATGATGATTGAATCATGCTTCATGAATGATGAATGAATCATGCACCATGGACGATGAATGGTGACAAAGCATGAGAATCTCGACATAATTTTTGAATCTTAAGTCATATTATAAGTCATCATAGAGTGATAACTCATTCACTATGTCACATGAGGGAAATGTTTGTCTATAATATGTTGTTGGTTTTTGGCTTCAGCCATACCGCAGGTTGCCCTACTCTTTACTTACTTACAAAATTGTAGTACTTGATATGATGAAGGTATGTATTAAATATGATAGCCCTATCCCTTATAATATAGGACAAATTTGCTTTTGGATATTCTTGACTGGAAGTGGAGACAAATATAGCCTAGTGTCTAGGCCCGAGACATATCATTCAAAAGATATGACTTAAGTTAATTTTTCAAAAGAAGGTTAAATGCTAAGGCAGTCAAAAATTTGTGTAGCAAATGAAAGATCTCGCTTGGTATTTTAAAGTTATGAACTTGTCAAGTTTTTGAAAAGTAGGTCACCAAGGTCATGGCCAAGGAGTAAAAAATTCAGGAAGCTATTAGAATGGTCTTGTCACAATAAATACTGATGTGAAATATGAAAGCCCTATCATTTACCATTTGAAATTTATGACCAAGGTTAAAGTTTCTGGGGAAAGACAGACAAATAAAGAGACAGTCCAAAAACTGTGGCCCATAGTCTCAGGTAATGAGAACATGGACATCATACACACTAACTTTGAACCCTGTATGATTGTAACATAATCATAGAAGGATGGCAATATAGAATTAACTGATTACAGATTATAATGGACCTTTCAAAGTCAGAGAAGAGAAAACCTCTTCCACAGGAAAGGTACGTTATGACAGTTACAAATTACAAGCACCAATTTGCACTGAACAGACGGCAAGACTCGACACTTTCAGTCAGCATTTCAAAATCTATCAATTGTGGTACAAAGTGTGACCAATCAAAATTTATGATATTCTACAAATCAATACTTTAGAAGATGCAACATTACTTCAACTGTACAAATTTGTCAGTATATACAAAGAACCTTGACCAGCTATGTGACCATACTGACCATCCATCAGAAGATATTACCACACATAGTTATGGATTTGTATTAAGTGGTTAAGTAATAAATATAAAATACTTGGGTACATTGGGTAGTATAGGTTTGTGAAGCAAAGATGTCATAAACAGTATCAAACAAAAATAGCATCTGCTTCATATAATGTTAAAAATCAAGGTCAAGGTCAAAGCATCAAATCCTTGAAGGTCAAATAGCTGGCCTTGACATATGAAATTAACATGTGAAATTTGAAAGCCCTATCATTTACCATTCAAAAGATATGGTCATGGTTAAAGTTTTAAAAAAGGAGGTCAAAAAACAAGGTCAAAGTAAAAAATGGTGCCAAAGTAATACCCTAACTTTGGAAATAAATGTTTGAAAACTGATAATCCTATCATTTACTAAAAAAGTAGAAATACATATGATATATAAGACTTGAGAAAAATAATAAACGCTGAAATGAAGATTTAAATGTTAAAAGGCAGTTTGTGGATTATGGTAGTCACTAATGAATGCTGAGGAATACCCTGAAAAATTAATTCAGACAAAAGGGCAGTAACTCTAAGAAAAGTGAAAATGTTCAAATGGACACAATGTTAGCCACAAATACTGGAGATAGATTGTGTTAAACAGATGTTCAAAGGAATATGACAAAAAGTCAATGACAATAACGGGGGGGATCAATTATTGAAAAAATCAGAGGACAACAGGATCATTTAAAATCACTTGCTCTAGGTCAGGGATTGAAATAATTCTGGTAATGTTACATAATAAAATTGCAAAATAACAACTTCATTTGACTTAAGTGTTTTAGGAGAGTACAATAATCAGGAACCAAACTATCAAATAGTGATGGTCATTACACAAGATATGCTACAGTAATCAGAAATACAGAATATATATGTGATGAACTCATGATAGCAGCTCTGACTGGCTGATCTTAGCTACAGTAGAACCAACTTTGATAGACCATCCCTACACCTACAAAAATTTAGTTTTTCAAGTTTGCTGACCATTTGATACAGGTTTTGTTTTTCAGATAATGCACTGCTTCTGCCAAAGTGGTCTTTAGGGACAGCTGAGCTGGGCACCATCAAAATTAAGAATTTACTTAAGCCTAAGAATTTTCTCAAGTTCAACATCTAGGCCAATCAGAGGTCAATAGTCAACTGGAGTTGAGAATTTCAGCCCATCAGAAATCAATAGTTGCTTGAGTTAAGAAAATTCTTAGACTTAAGTACATTCTTAAGCTTTATGGTGCCAAACTCTGGTCTCACATGGCACTGGTCTGTCAAGACAGGTTCCACTGTACTTTCAAATATCAGCCTACACCTGCTAAGGTTAAGAATATAATTATTAGTTATGAACAATGAAGTTTAGGCTGATAAATATAGCCATAGACAATGCCTGATTTATGATTGGGCAAGGTGAAATAGGTTGACCGATGAAAATAGGCATTTCACTTGCTCGTCAGTTTCATGAATGAGAAGAAAATAGTTTTTAAAATAGTAAATGCAAGTTATGTCTGTAAGATTTTTGGCAGCTTTCACCGTGATTTTTTAACAAATCCTTTTATTAGAGAACAGCTATGTAAAAATCCATACAGCCGTACATGCATAAATTGAACACAACAATATTTAGCTTTGCTCAAAGAGATACATGTACAGTCGAGCCTCATTAATCCGGATGCCAATAATCTGGATGCTTCACGTTCCAGACAAACTTTCCTGGGAACAGAATGTTTTATTTGTACTACATGTAGTCACTACCGAGGTGTTGTTTCAGTAATCGAGACGCTTCATTTATCTGGACAATTTGCTTGACAACGAAGTGGTCCGGATCTACAAGGCTCAACTGTATATACAGTGAAGCCTCCTTAATCCGGACACCTTGGTTCCTTAGCAAATTGTCCGGATAAATGAAGCGTCCCGACTACTGAAACACATGTTTCATTATGACTAATGCAATTGGAAAATTTGCATCCGTGAAATTTCATCTGGAACGTGAAGCATCCGGATTATTGGTGCCCGGATTAATGAGGCTCGACTGTATATCATGCATTTTGGGCACTATAGAAAACTATCATCTGTAGTCATTGGAGTATTATATCAACCACACGTAAAATCAATAATTGTATGAAATCAATAACTCAAAGATCAAATCCTGATCGCCGTGTCATTCTTACGTCGTTTGCACACATTTCCAGCAAATGAACAAATTGTCCTTTCTGCCATATTTATTTGATCACTTTCTATCTGTATATAAACTTCTCTGTAACTGTAATTGTAGACCAACTGTTTACGGCGTGGTCTTATCCAAGAAAACTGTGAATTGTTCATCAGGACTTTCAAGTCCTCATATCCCAAGTTGTGTGTTGTATTCATATTGCTTTAAGAGTTGATGGTAGCACATTTCCTAACAGCTTTTGGTACCTGAAAGAGTACAAAAATAAGATATAATTTTTTTTTATACAATTCATATATTCAATAGTTCCAAAACCACTTGAAGGAGGACCATAAAACAATTCTCAAATTGTTTACAGATCTGCAGGGATGAGATTCCACTACAGCGAAAATAGAGGAAAATGGCTCCTTTCTAGGAACTTTATGGAGAAAATAAAGATTTAACATTGCAGCAAAATCTAGGAAAAGGAGGAAATTCTCCTAACAGAGAAAAATTCTCATCCCTGGATCTGTAACATTTTACTCAAATTCTAAGAAATTCCGTACAGAATATCCCAACAAGGATTCAAGATACAATAAACCAGGATCGTAGCATATCCTGACCAAGATCCGCATATATCCCAATCATGATCCACACATATCCAACCCTGATCTCATCAAATCCAGACCAGGATCCAAGCATTTCCCAACCAGGATCTAAGCATATCCCGACCAAGACTACACCATAAAAGGACAGCAATCCCAGTATATCTAAGCCAGTATCCAAGCATATGCCAACCAGGATCCCATTATATCCAAAACAGGATCTCAGAATATCCCTATCATGATTCCAGTAAATCCCAACCAGGCTGCCTCAGGATTTCAGCATAATAGAACACAGATCCAAGTATACCCCAAATAGGATCCCAGAATATCTAGACAAGACCCACCATAACAAGACATGACTCCCTGTACATGTATATCCTAACTAGGATCTAAGCATATTCAAACCAGATCCCCGTATATCCCAACCAGGATCCTAGTTTATCCCTACCAGGATCCCAGTATACATGTATCCCAACCAGGATCCCAGTATATCCAAACCAGGATCCCAGTATATCCAAACCAGGATCCCAGTATATCCAAACCAGGATCCCAGTATATCTAAACCAGGATCCTAGTTTATCCCTACCAGGATCCCAGTATACATGTATCCCAACCAGATCCCAGTATATCCCAACCAGGATCCTAGTTTATCCCTACCAGGATCCCAGTATACATGTATCCCAACCAGGATCCCAGTATATCCAAACCAGGATCCCAGTATATCTAAACCAGGATCCTAGTTTATCCATACCAGGATCCCAGTATATCCCAACCAGGATTCCAGTATATACCAACCAGGATCCTGGTATACCCAACCCAGGATCCTAGCATATACCAACCAGTATCCTGGTTTATCCCAACCAGGATCACAGCATATTCCAACCAGGATCCCAGTAAATCCGAGCCTGGCTCCTTTACCAGCAAAATTAGCCAGCTACCTTGGCCAAGTGGATTTGAACCCAAGACCTCAATATCCAGAGGTAAACGCTCTAACCATTGAGCCACAACATTTTTGCATTAACAAAACTTTTGAGAGTTATGATTCTCTATCACAACAACAACTACATCTAGCTGACGATTAATATGCAAATAGTGCCGAACACAGAAGATTCAAGGTCACCTCCAGTAATGACCGTATTAATTGATACTCGTGCTCAGAAACCTCAGAAATGACCACAGTTTAACTTGTTTAGTGTGTAACAAAAACTTTTAGATGGGTTGGTATCTTTCCCACGTAACTAAATTAAGATCAGAACAAATCAAATTACGTCTGTTAAATCAACCTCGTTACTAAGCAATGATAAAACATCTGCTCCCTTTCTCCGATTTTTTTTCCACTCGATTGTCATTTCCATAAATTTAATTGCAGAGCGGAAATCCACTCTAGTCTGGACTAACAGATATAACAAGCAGAAAAGGAACGTAAAAAAAATCAGGCAGATTCATATACAAATAAATAGTATCAATCTTTAAAAGTACACTGATATGAGTAACAACAAAAGACCTAAGAAGGATTGTGGTGCCACCTTCAGTGAATCTTTAACAGTTTGAACATAGTAAAGCACACAAAAATTTTCTTTCCTTACATTTACTTTCTACCATATATACATGTACTTGCCTATCAGTGAGATTCTCTAAAGCGAATTATCTACAATCATTGGGCCTAAAGGGGGTACATACTTATAGGCGAGTACTAGGTCTGAAGGAAAACAAATCAGTCCTCATTTTATCCAAGAGAGGAAGTGAAACAAGAGGTGTCTGTGAAACACTGATGCCCCAAAATAGCAGCAATTAAGAATACCACCCCATTAGTCTTATGAAGGTCAAAGTCACAATGTCAAGGTCATGAGGTAAAATATTATGCTACCAACAGAAAGGTCTTGTAACAAGGAATACACATGGGAAATATGAAAGCCCTATCACTTACCAATAACAAGTTATGCCCAATGTTAATGTTTTTTCAAAAGTAGGTCAAAGTCCAAGTTCAAGGTCACAAGGCTTTAATCATAGGACACATGGCCAATCACAATACCTAAAACTTACTGCAAATTCAGAATTTGTCTTTCATAGATTTCTCTGGTTTCTTTCTTTTGTACAAGAATAAAAAAACTGGATAGAAAAAAAAGATTTGCATAGTGTTTCCAGTAAACAAAAATATTGCATCTGTTCTGTTGTTTACTAAAAAAACGGTGCTATTTAGTACATGTAGCTAGGGAAATGACAATTAATTGAGAAAACGGCAGAGGGAAAGAAGATGTGTTCGCACTACGCAAACAAAGAGTCACTCCATCAATTACTCGTCTTACTTCGGTAATTTTCCGTCGGTTTAGATGACTTAATTCTATTGTTCTGATGTTTTACAATACACAGGCGCATTGAATCACATTTTCTTCTTGTTTTTTGTCAGAGCTTTATTTACCGCATTACCTTGTACCGATAATACGGAATGTTTACATCATTTCATGCCTATTGTTCATTGGATGTTTAACAGATTTGGGTGCTGTTGTTTTTTTAATCATGTAAAATGATTTTATCGAGTGACGGAGATGATTTATAGAGGGAGTAGAGAACAAATTATTCATCAAGATTTCCTTTGGAGTATGGAAGTGAAATTAGATCTACTCAAGCATGGCTGTTGTTTACAAAAACCATCATACTTAAACAAAAACAACTGTTAAAAAAAAAAGTGCTTGTACAAAAGTAACTGGATCCTGCCTGGAAATATGATGAATAACTTGTTGTACATAAAAGTTTTATCATACCAGCATCTGTGTCCTAAACTAAAATCGGAGCCACTATGGCCCAAGAGTTGGCTTGTTTTAAATGTAATCCTGTGGTTATGGGTTCAAATCTGCACGGCACTGCACCTGGCTTTCCCTGTCCTTTGGACGAGAGGTTCCATGTCACAGTTGATGTCAGCACGCTAAAGCTATTGGTTGAATTTGTTTCTTTGTTTAGCGTCCCACTCAAGAATCTTTTACTTATATGAAGACATCATCAGTGCTTTTGAAGGGCGACAAATTATGGTATATGCTCAGCACTTACATCCAATGAACAGTGAGAATACAGGGAAATTTTCATCCCCCGTTTTATTTTCCCCCATTTCTCCCCCGTGATCAGTGGGCAAATTCAAAACGGGGCGAAATCGAAATGGCAACTTATTGAATAGAATTATGACGAAAATGTGCGAATTCAAAACAGGACGAAACTGTTTGCAATTGCAATAGGGCGAAAATAATATGGGGCGAAAATAACCCTGTATACAATACTGTGGTATGCGACAATTTTTTTTACTGTCTCTGTCAAGGAACAGGGAACGCAGGCCGATTCTTTGACATGGATTCAAACCCATGATCTCGTAATAGGGTGACAATGATAACCTCCTCGTTACAGTGGCCATCAATTCATCCAAACAAAACAAGTTCTATTATACGAAAGTAAATTTCATTTGAAAGCCACTCTATAAACTTTCTAAACCAGGATTTTATCACTTTTCAATTACAAACATGAGAGGGCTTTCCCCTTTTTATGTCATAATTTATAACCCCTTTTGCTTGAACTCTTGTTTCTAGATGTCACGAGCACCGCTTCTTGGTCCAGAGAAATTCACAGAATGTCTTCAAGGAAGTTTTTGAAAAGAATAAAAATATATTGTTCTCAAAAGGCTTCTGATTGGTTGAAAAAGTGACATTTAATCTTGTGGACTTCAATAAAGTCAATTGAGTGCATGACCTTACAATTCAATTTCAACAGCAAAAGGTATGTAATGCGTTTAAAAATAAAACTGCCTCAGCTTGTGATAGAAACAATTAACAAGAGGCCCAAGGGGCCTTAACGGTCACCTGAGTAATACATTTGGTTGAAATTGGCCCATCGGTTCTTGAGATGAAGCCTGATATATGAAATCGTATAGTAACCCTGAAGTTCAAATGTCTCAGCCAAT
>JACSZP010009498.1:0-11020 GCA_016161895.1 Pinna nobilis | reverse complement strand
AACATTCCTGTCCACAGCACATATACAACAAACGATAAAATACACCATTATATGTAGAAAATTATTATTGAATAAATAGTAACTGTAGGCGAAATAAAATTACGGTCCTGTTACATAAGGCGGGGTTAATTGCATAAATATTCTCGCTTGATGTGCCCTGAATAAAACCATAATCACTTCACTTCAAGAATATGAATTGTTTATAGAACTATCTTAATGTGAGTAACCCTTTACCGGCAGTGGATGAGTGGAAATGGCGGGAGAAGAAACCTTATATTTACTGTTCGAAAAAACATAGATTCGCATGAAATTGAGGCTTTGAATATGTAATTCATTTTTGACATTTATATCCCCTTCATATATAAAAAAATAATGTTGCAAATAGTTTGAAAATGTGTTAATTTTCCGTGTTTTCTAGCTTGCAAAGGACTGTGACATAACATTATATGATAGGCGGTCCACTGTTGGCTTATTCTTTGTCGAATTTTCATGTTTATATTGATAATATATTAATATCATGTTGCTTCGAATAATCTTACCTCTATTACACAGATCTCTAACGTGTTCCGGAACGTAAATAGTGAAAAATCGTCCATTATCGGGATCATCCAGCTGCAGATTTGTCAACGTTATAACATTTGACGCCATCTTGGATTTCACACTGAAACACCTATCGAGCAGTACCGCGAGCGCGCGCAATGCATCCAGCGAGTGCTCGCGTTCAGATAGAGGGCGCTCTGTCATGGAGCGAGCGCTCGTGTTGTTGAACGCGCTTCTGGTGCCACAAACTTTGACATGTCAGCAACTTTTGGTCTTTCTCAAAACCTACAGAAAATATAATTCCAAGTAGACATGTTTAACTTCTAAAATTAAGATAATTGACAATACTTGTGTTCATAAGGAAGCTGTTTAATTTCATATAAAATATATATGATTCATAATAATCATGATATAGTCAATTGTACATGAATAAATGTATAAACATAATATTAAGAATCTTTTGTCAATTTCAATTGTGTTCCACTGACAAGTTTTCAGGAGCAAAGGCGACATTATAGAACTTGTGCCATTAAAGTGATAGACACTAAGACATTTACCAAAACTGCTGTATTTACATTTACGTACACTAGTGCAGTTTGCAGTCAATTGCACTTGCAGTCTGGGCAGAGCCATGTGCATCTGGCCTTTCGGCGTATTTGCATATATGCAAAGTGAAACCACTCATTTGGACAGTTCCACACTGGACCATTTTTCCATATGCTGGCTCCTAAAAAATGCAATATAGCCTCTCATCATTGTCATTGACACTTTCAAATGTTATTTTTTAACTATTTGTCTGGTCACAAGCTCTGGCAAGATATTATCCTTAACGAAAGCCTCATACTTGTTAATAAAGTTTGCTGTATAATCCCTATTAAATGTTATTATGTTCACAATCATATCCTTCTCTTTATATATCACAAAACTGCATTTTGTTAACATGCATCTGCACTTGTGCGTAGTACTTGTGCTCAGTTTTAAGTTTTGAAATTATTGTCCAAGCAGAAGGTATCGTCACTTTTGGCTGCATCATCTATTGTTACTTTCCTGTGTTTATATGGACACTTAATTTCAGCTGATCCAGTGCCACTACATGCACAATCACGGATGCCATCAGCAGATGCTCCTAGGAATGGTTTTCTGCAGTCAATTAATAGCCCAGACTTTCCAAGCTGAAATCCCTTGTGCACCGATTTCATTGGGCGGATATATTTGGCACGAGCCACATCCTCATTATCTATGCCCCAGCGAACAGCCTACGTCCGGGAAAGATCATATGATGACAAGGTTATCAGGACTTGTCCCCTCTGTCCGTACCAAAACATCATGAGCCTTAATGGCCGTAATTCTTCCCTTCCTATGCTCAAACCACTTCTGGAACACATTCTGATCCCTGGTTATTCTTTCAATATAACTTGACTAACGGAATACTCTGACGACACTTGTTTACACACATTTGATAGTTCAGCTCCTCACTGTAGAGATGTCAGTGAAGCTGGCATTTTGTCGAAGGTAGGCTTAGGCTTACACTCATTTGCTGGACCAACCGGTGGAACTGTTGTAAAAAATGTAGCATTTAGGCAGACATCTTTCAGGCTCTTAAGAATATTCTCTTGGGGCAATGGCTTATTACTTGTTACAGGAACTGTAATTACTGGCTTTGAGCGGTTCCCTGTTCTCATTATCTCTTGCATGTCGTTAACTGTCTGTGGCTTTAACAAGAAAAGAAAAGAAAATTAAATATCAAAAGCTATAAGATGTTTATTCATCCCCAGCCTAGCTCTCGAGTGTTTACAAATTTGAAATAGAAAGCATTAGAGTCAACTGGAAGACAAGTAGATGCATTATGGACCTGTATTAGAAAATTGGGTCACTTAAATTAATTTGTTCAAACCTGAATATTTCAGTAGTAGTACATGTAGAATGTGGCAGACACTTTCTTTTTGCATTTATTTTGTCTACGCTCTCAACTTATGATCGTAGTGCAGCAAGGGTAACGTGCCTACTGTGACACGGGACCTTTTCTCTCTTTATTCATTGCATGTGCACCCAATTTGTCATACGAGAGTAATTACAAAAATATGTAATATTTCATGATAAAGCCCTTGATAAGGTAAACCAAATAAATACCAGTTCTCTTGGACCTGTACTTGCATATTTTGACCCCAATAAGGCCACAGTCCTTCAAGTAGATGACTCCAAGTATGGTCTTGGCGCAGCAATAATGCAAGAAGGTAAGCCAGTAAGCTTTCGCTTCAAAATCCCTCATACCCTCAGATATTAACTACATGGGTGAAAGTGAAAATTTTTGAAAAAACTGAAAAAGTCTTCACATGTGAATGTCCTTACCATCCGTATTCCGCAAACACGGCCCACTGAAAATGGTGCATTCTGGTTGACTTTTCAGTCAGTCTTAAGGCACGTCTTTTTAATAATACTTTAAAAATACCCATAATAGTACACATAAAATATTCAGTAGGTTAAAACTTACAAGCTTCTAATTTTCGTGGTGCCTACTCAATTTTTTCCGTTTGATGCATATTTTAATAACTTCCCACATGCTATGCAATATGCAACTCCAGGAATATCGGGTTTTCGTATCCATTCTTTCCCAATTCCTCCATATGAGTCGTTCACTTCAATCCATTCCCATCTCCATTTATCCTTTACGAAGATCTCTATTTGTTTCACAAGGTCAATTATTTCTACTTTGGACTATGTTAAGGTCGACTGCCGCTGATTTGTCAGATCTAACCCCCCTCCCCGCAATTTCTCACCGGATTTGAATGATTTACAGAAATATTCAAAATTGGAAGTCAGAAAACGGAATTGTCTCAAAACGGAAAACCTTCATGCATGTAACTATGCCCAGATAGAAAAGGAGATGTATGGGATAGTACTCGGGTGCATGCGTTCCAATCACTACATTTATGGTTGCAATGTACTTGTCAAATCTGACTATAAGCCCCTCATACCTATTTTCAGCAATCCTCTTTATGCTGCCCCACCTACATTACAGAGAATCTACGTTCAACGCGTTTTCGTAAAATAAACGGTATCCTTTGCAAGTTGGGCTACGGATTCGTCTATCGGAATATCCAACAAAAATGCTTTACCATGCACACTTGTGGCACTCTTTAGCTTTGGCTGGACAACTATTCTGATGGTGTCCCACTTTATTACATCTGAAGCATCGCTTTTCAGTGGATGATTTATGTTCCCCAGCTGTCTTTGACCTCTGAACTTGGACTTGATTGATTTCTGATTTCGCATCTTTCATGGGGCATGCCCATGTTTCACTGGCTTCAAGCGCACGTGCTATGGTTTGCAGCTGTGCTAATGTGAGGTTCTTCCTTTTTTCTAGAAGTTTCCACATGAAATGAGAAGAGATACATTTTTCAAGACTTACTCCCTGATGTGTTCATTTGTCATGTCTCCGTATTCACAAAAATCCGCTTTCTGTCATCGCAACTCTCATTTTGTGATTATTTCTTTGGGCGAAATCAATGTCTCTCGTAAGCTGAGGAGCAAAATAATTGTCCAACTGTTTCATTGCAACGGTATCAACGGTCTCATCCTCTCCAGGTTCTGGTACTGCAGGACATGTATTATAATGAGGGATCGTAGTGAGTTATCGCCACTTATTGTCAGTTTAGAGGTCGCTACGATCAAGTTGATTTCCGGATAAGCCAGCGCCATTTGCAATTTAGTATTAGGTCAGTCGGCTCAGCGAAGCGTACATGTAAACAAGCGTATTAGGCGTATCATCATGCCAAACACTGTATGTGTTGTGCCCGAGTGCAACGAGACGGGTGATCATATTATCCCTTTAGATAAGAAAAGGAGGGAGCAATGGATCCACGCTATCCAGAGGGGAAAGACGAAATTCAAAAAGTGGTGTCCACCAAAATACAGCTATGTGTGTAAGAACCATTTTACTGACGACGACTACGTGACCCTAACATATCACGGCGAGACAAATTTTAAAATGTTTTCCTTTTTTTAAAGTTAGCAAAAGTGCATAACCGATGCTATATAAGTTGAAAACTGATAAAAATGCCAGTTTTACAATTTCTTAATACCTACATCGGTAGCCAGTATCGAGTATGACAGTAAAGCCAAAATCGGGGCAACATTTTAATAGCACAAAGCAGTTTTAGCCTTGGTTATGTGACTCTTTTTAACGTGTGTGTGTTTCCTAAAAAGACATTTTAAACCAGAAAATATCTAGTAAATGTAATTGTAAAACGAGTTGATGAGAACTGCCACTGGTCATGGAGGGATATCGTGCTTCTGTTTACTGTTGTATTTTATTTGAAAATTTTGTTGAAAGAAAATATTTTCATTTAGGTACCCCTGCAGCATGCCGTAGACTTAAGAAAACTGCCATGCCAAGCATATTTGCATGGACCAGGACACCATCACCTGTTCATCAAGCCCGAAAAGACAGACAGACAAGAAGGCAGCTACTCAAAGATATGGCAAAAACATGTGTTGATATGCCCAGTGAAAATGTGTTAGATGATCACAGCATGGATGTTGATATTGGTGATGAAAACATGCTTGTAGCAAATTTTGAAACTGTTGGAGATGACGATGATTCCAATATTACAAATGCCGAATGCCCACACAATCTAGAGGAAACAATTGTTTCAAGTGTTGATTCTTGCACGCAGACCCCAAGGACAGCAACCACTTGGTTTTTAGGAGTTCAAACATGATAATGCAGGAATACACTACTATACAGGTTTGGAAACCGTAGAGAAATTTTACTTTATTCTGAGTACTTTAGATCCTGCAGCATTCTGTTTACAGTATGCATATCATAATGTTGTAAGCATCAACGTGATTGATAAGTTTTTATGATTCTGATGAAGTTGCGTAGGCATACGCCTGATTTTGAACTTGCTAGGGTGTTCAGAGTATCAGAAAGGACAGTGTCAAATGTAGTATTCACTTGGATTATGTTCATGTATCATCAGTGGAAATAATTGGAAATTTAGCCACCCAAGGAATTAGTACACTACTTCTCACCAACTGGATTTAAATCTAAATTTCCTAATACTCGAGTTATAGTTGATGGCACAGAATGCCCTGTTAAAAAACCCTCTAATCCCAAGTATCAACAGGCTACTTTTTCCACGTACAAAAACAGAAATACGATGAAAGCATTAATAGGTGCAACACCCGGCGGGCTGATTTCATATGTCTCTGAAGTTTTTGCAGGCTGTACTAGTGATCGACAGATAGTCGAAAGATCAAATTTAGTAGAATTATGTGATCCTAAAGACAGCATAATGGCTGACAACGGTTTCAATGTCCAGGACCTTTTCGCTCCTCGAGATGTGACTGTAAATATTCCAACATTCTTCAGGAATAAAAACAGAATGTCTGGTGACAATGTTATTAGAGACCGTAAAATAGCAAGCAAAAGAGTACACATTGAACGGCTAATTGGTCTAATGAAGACTTACAAAGTGTTAGTTGAACCAATGTCTGCAACTGAGACAAAGCTATCATCTGAAATAATTTTTATATGTGCAATGTTGTGCAATTTCAGGAACTGTATTGTACCGAAAAATGCTTAATAATAGTTAGCATTGGCATAATAACAAGATATAGTTGTTGTAAATGACTAACTCAGTACCTGTATCTAGACCGGAATGTATCCCGTGTGGATGCCGTCTTACAATTAAGCATGTGTTGACGGAGTGTTTAGATTTTAAACATGTGAGAGACACATTTTTAACGAAAGTGATTTAAATTGTTTATTTGAAAATGTCGCTGGCGACGTTATTTTAGCCTTTTTAAAAGAGAGATTAACCTTTACGGTAAAATCTAAAATATTTTTAAAAATGTTTCAATTCATTTTGTATTTTATCAAGTGAGCATTTTCATATTTAACTTGTCTTCGTGGACATGTAACTATGTATATAAGATTTATTAATTCTCATTTATTTCTCTTTTGTGATGTCTTATAAGTCATATGGAAAGATCTGGCTATAGAGTCTGGCATCATAAAATTAGAGCATTTATGTTACAAGTACACATCTGGGAACATTCTTAAATTGACCTGCTTAGCCGATCGAAATGCAGTATTTGCAAAAACTGAGTAAATTTTTTTGACTTCGGTAATTCTCGAGCTTTAACTTTTATGATGCTTGGCCAAGGGCCCGATGTTACCAAGTTTACTCTATTGTTTTGACTTTATGCCATTTGTCAAACATTTTGGTTTGGGTGATAAGGAACTTTTTTTTTAAATACTTTTCATCAATCACACTTAAATCTTACATGTTCCTTAAAATCAAGAAATATTAGTCAAGTCAGAGTATTGAGTAAATTTTGTGACATCAATCACAGGAATGCTACAATCTAGTACTTCATAATACATAGTCGGGGTTCACTTCCCAAGTAATTTCATATCAAGGCTTCAAATTTTGAGATTACAATTTTGTTTTATTAGGGTTCATGTTATTTAACATGTAAAAGGCTGTACATGTTAAATTTGCAAAGCTGTGTCATTTACCGATGCAAAAATCTACAAAAGATGACAGGAGTACAATTTGATGTACATGCACTGTGCATGTCTTTAAGATAAATCAAGAAATTGTATTCACAAAATATTCATATAAATATGTCTTGTGAATAAACTTTTACGTCTCTATGATATGGTCATCGAGAACCCTGAAATCAGACAGATTGGCCTTCATGTTAAGATATTCTGGGAGCATGTACATGTAACATACAGACCTTAGTACTTGTACATCATCTAATGGAAGCCGGATGAAGATATTAAAAAACGCACAGATGTAAAAATTAAACATTTATTCCTTTGAAGTACAGATATATTACTTATGTCACAGGGTATATACTATGTCTTTACTGCACTTGTACCATAGCCTACACATAAAGAATGCCATAAAATACATATTCCTTTATCCTGACTTTTATTACAAAATACAAGATCTAAATTTACTACATTGTGCTTGAAAATCTTATCTAGACTCTATACAAACATGACTATACAAGTATATATACAATGCCTTATACCATTTGTACCACATAGCAAAAATACACACACTTAATTATGATATCTAGAACATTTGCACCATATACAACACACACATATTAACCATGTCTTTCTAGACTATTTGTACCACATAGCACACGCACACACATATTTATACTGTCTATCATTTGTACCAAAAAACACACACACATTTACAATGTCTTACTAGTGAATTACTTGAACCATAAAGCAAGTGCTACACACACACTTTTTCGCTTACATGTATCATGTTTTTACTTTCCACTACACATACAAATGTCACTTTTCTTTGCTCAAGTATTTATGCATGGCCAAGTCTTAACTACTACGATTTGTAATAGATCTTTTCTAAGAGAGCAGGTTCAAAACAATTCTCGTAAAATCCCTCAAGATTTTGCAGCATTTCTGCGATAAAGCTATCATCACGTTGAATTCTGATGATCTTGATGTCTACAAGGGTATACACTATAAAGTCACAATACTGACGTATTGTACAGAAAAGTTGTCCCTGAACTTGATAATGGTAGTCATGGTTTCTAACCAAAAACACATCTAGATTTTCAAACTTAAGGTATGGCATTGAAACCTTATTTATGGGGCGATTTTTCGCAGTGAAGGGGCATTTTACTTCACACAGCAAATTGTCATTCACAATGCCATCTGGAGAAGCCCCTAGATATGAATGTGTCATGGAAACAAACATGTCACAATCCCTCACAATACATTTGGCTATCCTCTCATACTCTTTGATGGCTTCCCTCTCAAATTTCAATCCATGAGTGATTGCCTTGGTCTTGATAGACTTGGAGCACATATGTGAATCTGCCAAACTCTGGAAATTGGTCCGCTGCGAGGCTTTGCACACTCGTCCAAAATAAGATGATTGTATCCGCTTTGTGCGTTACTCGTGCCACATTTTGTTCTTTGATTGACCTCGAGTCATCTGCTCAATTTTTTGTCTGTCTTTCTCATTGATGTGGCTCACACCTATCTCTCTCAAAAATGCATCTTTTTGGAGTTTCCACAAGATAATCGTGATCATGGGCCACTGCAAAGTTGTTGGCTGGCTCAAAAATCTGGAAAATTNNTTGGAGTTGGTACATGTTAGTTCATCAGCACCAGCCATATTGATGTCCCAAGATTTTATAGGCGAGCCAAAGTACCTCTTAGCTTGATGGAATGTGTGCATGTTTCCTCGACTAAAACAGTCTTTGTCCTGTAAAACATAACGCAGGCATACAATACAGCACAGACATGCTTGCAGTGTGCATGAGGTCCCATTACTGCGGCACATTCACACTGTGTCTCCTCGATGTGTACATCCTTTTGGAGTGAGACATCTACAGAATACTTCACTGACTTTTTCATTTCTGCTCTACAGAGGCTTTTAACAAAGTCAAAGCTGTCGGTTGAACAAACACGCAAATGGCACAAATACTTCTCTTTATAAAGCTGAATAGCCTTGTTGTCCAGAACTTTGTCAAAGTGGCTTAGATATAGCGATACCTTCTCTTCAGCTGCACAATCATAAAGTGAAGGGAAAAATCCCTCTACACAATAGGCCTATTAATAACTTGTTAACATGGACTTGTTAACATGGGCATACTGTATACCTCCCCACTTGGTCTAAGGCCTGTAGTGTAGGCTATACTGGCTATGGCAGTATTAGTATACAAACCTAAGCCTATCGGTATGCCTAATGGCGGGATACATGTGAAGTTGTTTAATAAAAGGTGGTTGAAAAACATGTTCTATGAAAATATTATTAATACAGAGGAAAACTGATACTTGTCATTGATTTTAAAGCACATTTGATATTGCCATTATTGGATTACGGAAAGTTTATATTTATGAAAAAGGGTTCTCGGGTAAGTTTCGGTGCCTTTTTTCTGCGAGTGGAAAGGCCACTTCGTTAAAATCGAGACAGAGATCTAGGTCCATTATACCGTAATTTGTTTCCATTGCAGTAGTAGTATTTCAAAGCCAGTTGCCTTAGGCTTAGGCAAGATCAATTACGTACAAAAGAGGGCAGAAATATTACACAATGTTTTCCACTTCACTCGTCAGGTTTCGCCCGGCGCTGTAGCGCTGAGATTATTTGTGGAAATATGCCAGTTTTGTTATTAAAAAAAGAAGAATGCCATAACCTTTCAACGAGTTCTTTTTTCCTTCCGGGTGATTTAGCACCGCGTTTCTTTAGTTCTGCCCGCAAGTCATCGAGAGCAAGTGATCCATATCGTGACGCCATTTTGCTAACCTTGTCGGAAACGACTTATTCAACCAAGATGAGACTAGCGACGACAAGGGCAGATAACTCACTACGATCCCTCATTGCCCTGCATTTGCATACCTCTACAATGTAATAATAATGCCTTTTTGTGTGCATCGTCTGTTACACCTTTCCCGGTAATAAACCTTTCAAAAGCACGCTTCCAGTTTTGCCATCTTACACCGACGGTCGTCTGGTCTCCATGACAATCAAAGTTAGGAATTGTTACGTAATCCGTTTTCGACTCTGTATGTTACAACTACATATGATGCTACTTCCTCAGTATTAAAATGGCGCCAAGTTGAGAGCACATGGTCTTATAGTTATTCTATCCTACCCACAAACATAACATTGGCGACGAGGAAAGCTTCAATTCAACATTGCTCATGTCGTAATAGGTAAGATAAGCAGTTTCGACCAGGGAGTTGAGTCTTGGGAGTCGTACAGAGAACGACTGGATCAATTTTTCGTTGAACGATATCGGGGAAGAGAAACGGGTGCGACGTTACTGTCTCTTATTGGGCCTAGAACCTACGATTTGTTGAAAAACCTTTGTGCTCCTAATCTACCTAAAGAAAAATATTTCAACGCACTTTCCCAACTACTGTCTAAGCACCTAAATCTAAAGCCCTTAGTCATAGCCGAAATATTTCGATTTCACAAGAGGGACGTGAAAGTCGGCGAGACCGTTTTACAATATATTGCTGAACTTAGGAAGCTCGCACGGTACTGTAAATTTAATGCACAATTAGACGATTCCCTCAGAGATAGATTTGTATGCGGGTTACGCTATGAAAATATTCAAAAGCGCCTTCTGTCGGAAAGCGATCTAACCCTGGACAGAGCCATTGAAGTGGCCACGGCGATGGAGACCGCCGCATCTGACGCGTCCGAACTTCAAGGTCAAAGGCAGCCAGTGAGTGTAAACAAACTCAAATCTAGATACCACCAGCCTAGAATGTCTAATCCTCCTATTCAAACTAATGATAGGAAATCCCGGTCTAAATTTCAATGTTTTAGATGCCTCGGTGACCATTTGCCTAAGAACTGCACACACATGAACTCTATTTGCAAATTTTGTAAGAAAAAAGGGCATATCGAGCGTGCATGTATGCGTAAACATAAACATTTGCGCCGCAACCCTGTTAACAATATCAACTGCC
>JACSZP010009495.1:0-14368 GCA_016161895.1 Pinna nobilis | reverse complement strand
AATTTTAAAAACATAAAAAGAATATCAGTATTTAAAGTCATGGTGACTTCATACATACAATGGAACTGCATATATGAAGTCGTCTCTTGTTATAGACTCTAAACATTGTTTTGGGATGAACCTGCAACTCAGCTATTACGCTCACTTCCCAGCGTTAATCGTCCACACAAAAGAAAGATACATACTTGAGTATATTTTCGCCTAGTGATTAGTGTGTTGGCCTTCTGATCTTGGGATCTTGGGTTAGAATCCGATCCACGCTGTGGTAAGTTTTTCCTATCTTTCGAGTAAGATATTTAAAAACTGAGGTCCCATCTAACAGAAGGTATAGACAATTTAAAAAGTCCTCCCTGGTCTTAGACCGTAAGTGCCGTTCATAGGCAAAATATGTCGACATTCATCGGTACACGGTGACGTCTCCATATAAATGAAAGTTTCTTAAGTTAGTTGTTACACAACAATGAAACTATGTTCTCATTCTGTATGACATTTTTGCCAAGCAGTCATTTTAATAGTTAATGATGAAATATAAATAATGAAGAAGTACTCGAGTCCTTGTAATTATAAAATAAAGAAATTTCACCATAGTTTTTTAACGTCGTTTATCAAATTTTCTACATTGGTAAACAAAGGTTAAAAGTCACTTAATTAGAATCATTGAAAATGAAAAATCGTTTCACATAAGACATTTATGACCCTAAACATGCTTACCTGAATAGAATTATGTACTAATTGGGATGTCAAGTGAATACTTTTTGGATCTAATTTTTGCTTAACATTCGTGCCGGAATTCTAGAAATTACTGAGAATTATAACGGTATGTAAGGTTTAATTGTCTTATAAATCACGTTCTGTTTGGTTGTTTGGTGAATGTATTATTGCATTACACAACAGTTAAGAATATTTCACTTAAGCGCAAACGCCATTTATGCTGATAAAGTGCGATTGATTTGGCCTATGTTGGGCAATTAAGTTTATTAAGCAGTGAGTTTTCTTAATGTGACAGTACCAACTGTGATAAGGAATCGCAGTAATTAATGTCCCTTCCTAGGGGCAAGGAAAACCGAACGCAGCGTGGCGCAGGTTCGAGGCCATGACCTTACAATTAGATGGTTAACACTATGGTTAACTACTAAGCCACGGAGGTCTAGTATAACTCAGTAATATCCTCATTACGAACAAAAATAATGTATGCAAAATATTCGATGTACCGATTGTTACTGCTGTGTTGTTGTTTTTTCTCTTTGTTTTCTTTTTCTTTTTTTAACATTTGTCTCAAATCTCCAATCATATGAAGACCTCCCCGAATGCTGTAGAGGAACTTTAATTGCACTGCTTTTGCTCAACGCTGGTGAATTTTTTTTAACATAGCGACATATACTGTGACATAGGACTTCGTGTTTGAACTGTCGTCCGAATAACCGAGAAAGCCAACCAATTACATAGCATTTCGAACTCACGACCTCGCGGTCTGAAGATGAATTCTTCACTGCAGCGTCACGACAACTCTTTGATATGTTGACGACTAAAATGTGCCACTTACTTTTTGGTGCTCTGTAGTCGAAATATCCAGGTGTCTCGGATGGATATAGCACTGCTTGTTGGGAAATACATTTCTTCGGAGCGCTAGCATACCTTTAAAAAACAATAGGTGACCGACTATTGTAAATAAGATACAAAGTTTAAATAATGCTGATATAATTTTGTTTTGCAATTTATAAGACGTTAAATGGGCTTAAAGATGTTTTTATTTACATGTAATTGCATGAGTGAACTATTCTAAGAACGTTCAAACAGGTACATGCAGGACTTGAGCTTAGCCTGTCACATACACATTATCCCATATTTTATCAGTATTCTTGAAAGCTTAATAAGTAACTAATTTCGGTGTAATAAGCCATCCTTATTCGTCTACATATGGTGCTTTCTATCACATTATTTGACACTCTAGTTTCAAAGAATATGTTCTTCGTATGAACAAGTTATGTGTAGTGAAAGACCACTACCGAGAGTTTATTATAACAAAGAAATAAAAAATCAAAATTATTTACAAAAAACCGCCCACTTTACAGATCATAGTATTAGTCTGCTTGCAATTTCAATGTTTTAGTTAATGAAAAGCTCAAAAGTGGTTGTTGAATTCATCAAACCAAAATCCTAAAGAATCATTCTTTAATTATTTCTTTAGGATAAGATGTTAACTTCTATTCGGCACATACTTAATCTCCGGGTCAGTATTTGTATTGTATTAAAAGGACTAAGAACTTATCTATTCTCTAATCAATGTTTTATGCCAAGTGATTGTTGTCTTTTTATTAAACAAATTAGAAATTACATTCAAATTAGAATTATTTGTCGGCATTATCGGACACAGAAAGATAAAGTTCAGGCATCATAATCAGAAAATAAGGCTGTTGAACTACCTGTTTGATCGTGTTTGTTGAATCGTCTTTATTCATTTTGACGTGAAACCGTTTCTCAGCTATTTCATATGAATTTAATTGTGGACAGGCGGTGGATGTAACTGGCAAGCAGGGGGAGCTTACTCCTCTCTGACACCTGATCCCACTTCTTGGATTTAAGAGGTCCGTATTTTATTTTGGCAATATTAGCCAAAGTTGTATATTGCCTCTCGAATCTCCTGGTAGTCGAAGCCTTGTGATTTTGTATTCTAATATTTGATTATATCTTTTTAAATACACATCTTTATGAGCTCTTCAAAAAAGCAATTATTCAAGGTGAATGAAAGTTCAAAGTACATATTTTCTTCTAACAAATCGATCATTGATCTTTCAGAAAGTTGACATTCAGAAATACACGTGTTACATATTTAATTTATGAAGACAAATTTGTGACAATTCTTATTGACCTGAATGTAAAATTTAAGATGTGAAAGGTGATCTCGATCAATCGAGATCTACAGGGTTGGTCGAAAGAGGAAGAAAATCTCGATAAAAAATGAACTTCGATATTTCATTACAGATTGTTGTGTCATACATTTGAATTTTCATCATAAATGACTTTAAATTATATTAAATGGACTTCCTTATCGTTAGAACAGTGTTTGAGTAATTTTGAACGGTTCTTCTAGCAGCATGTAAGTTTTAGTTATTCATTCTACTCCACGTACTCTGAATTAATTATCCTTCTCCTCGTTTACATACACCTATGCTTTTCAGGTAAAATTATAATTAATTGTATAAGGTGGTTCTAGTCGGTCTAGACAGAATATTAGATACGTGTAATAAAAGAATCAGCGCCTCTGGTAAAAACTCAAAAACTCACAAACATAGTGTAATTTTTTTCTGCGACAAAACATCTGGTAGCGACCAATGCATCGACTTCAAATCTATATACACAGAGTTTTCATTTTTATTTCTCATTGTTTTAAAATCATATCCCTTCTACGACTAGGAATATGCAGTAACCACAATCATAAGAATATATTCTTTACTCAGGTGCATGTATGAAATGTTAAGAAACATGGAAGTACAGAAGGACATGTGAAAATCTATGACAAATCTAGGATATTGACGGTCTCGAAGTGAAACAAAAATGCAAATCCCTAACGGGATGGGACCAGGTGTCCGGAAAGAGTCAGCGCCCCCTGTCGGCATGCCACACCCCTTAACAAATATTCCACGAGAACCCTACGAGTTCGGTAAAATGTCGATTTCGGTTGAAAACGTCATATGTTTTTTTATCTGAGTAAAAAACAGTTAGCATGGTAGCAACGAAAAAAAAATACAAATCAAAAACGTTTTAAAGAAATTGTCAAAGGGAAGATGCACAGATGGNNAAACAAAAATGCAAATCCCTAACGGGATGGGACCAGGTGTCCGGAAAGAGTCAGCGCCCCCTGTCGGCATGCCACACCCCTTAACAAATATTCCACGAGAACCCTACGAGTTCGGTAAAATGTCGATTTCGGTTGAAAACGTCATATGTTTTTTTATCTGAGTAGAAAACAGTTAGCATGGTAGCAACGAAAAAAAAAATACAAATCAAAAACGTTTTAAAGAAATTGTCAAAGGGAAGATGCACAGATGGTTTTTTAAGACTAGTGGTCTCTAAACTCTAACCATAAGCAAAGAAAAGAAACACATTTTGCATTAAGTTATATAAAGCAATGGTTTTTGTAGAAAAGTTACAATAATGGTCAATGCAATGAATATTTGATATAGAGTGAACCAAATAATTGTGACAGAATTGGATTACATATTTCTATAATAACTGCACCAAATACCCGACACTAATAATGCCTAATTTTGGACAATCTAAAATACTCACCCACCTTAGAATAATGGCAAAAGAACAACCATGGGCAGAAACAAAAGAAAAATTCTTCGTCCGTTTTTTAAATTCCAAACTTATAAGAAAATAATAGTTTTGCTTACATAAATTCATTTTTTAAAACGCCAAAGTTTGACGTCGCTATGACGCTATAAAGGAGTGAAAATAAAGTTTCCCTATTATAAGAAACAAATGTGGGGCCTCCGTGGCCGAGTGGTTAGCGTGTTCGACTGCGAATCGGAAGACTCGGGTTCGAGCCGCGTAAGCGCCACTCCGCGGTTGGCCGTCCCCGTCCTTCGGATGAGACAGTAAAAACCGAGGTCCCGTGTCACAATAGGTGTTGGCACGTTAAAGAACCCTTCCTGCTCTACGACCAGCTGTGCCGAGCATAGGCAAAATTTGTAGCCCTTCACTGGCACACGGTGACGTCTCCATATGAGTGAAATATTCTTGAGTGGGACGTTAAACAACAACAAAACAAACAAAACAAACAGAAAATGTAAATCATATCTGATAAGTTTTTGAAAAAGTAGTTTTAAAATAGTCTTCCCGACAATCAGGACCATCGTCATTTTCAAATCATTATGCTCAGTTTGAAGTGAGGAAGATATATCGAAAGGTCGTGAAAACAACCTTAAGACAAAAATACACCACTGAGTCATACTGTAAAGATGGCGTCTGTCCAGGTACAATGTGTATGAAATAATTATAATATCTATTATATATGACAATATAATTGAAATAATAATTGAAAACAATATTAGCTTTTTATTAAGACTACATAAGTGGACACTTAGGTTTTTATCGAAAGGTGGCCTCTACATAGAGGTTCATTTGAGCAAATATTTACTTTCGCAGATAATGTTAGCTTCTGATGGAAGTCCGAACATGCAAATTGTCAAGATATAAAACAATGTGAAAATGGTATATTTTATACTATGTTTTTTAAAGTTGATCTCCTGGTTAAGGCGAAGAAAATGGAGGTAAAAATGTTCACAATGAATATACGAGCGTACATATATGTATTCTTAAGCATATACTCAAATATTTGATGTCTAATTCAATACATGGATGTGAGAGTGTTTGTAATTTTTTTATATAATAAAATGTATATAGGCCTACAAGAATGCTTACAGCATCGCCTTTTCTTCAATTGTGTTAGTGAACAAGTATCATTTCAATAAAATATTGATTCTTATACATTCGTTATTGTTTTATCTTTTAAATTATTTTGTATCAAAATTTCCGAAATATTGGAAATTATCAAATCTGGAGGCATGGTAGTGGGGAGAAACATTTAACTATAAGGAGTACATGTCTTAAAGCAGTAGAATAATATAGGTCAGAATTTCTATATCAAGTTACTCGTACATTGGATGTTTGTATATCCACGACGTGTCCTAGAAATACATGGTCAATATTAGGAGAGTGCACCTAGTTGATATCATGTGAATCTTCACTTAATTACAAAAGAACTTGATCACCTCAGAGAAAATGTTGAAATCTAAGTCAAGGAAAGTATATAGAAGTTGGATGAGATATATGTGCGACATCAGAATAGAATACTAGACATCTTCAACAAAATTTTGGTTGTTTAACACCTAGTTCGCATAAAGACGGCAATTAATGCCATATTCGTATGCAAGGAGTCTCAGTATTGTCTAATCTAACCGTGATTCGACTCATTACAGGAAAGGGTGATTATACTTTTCTACAAAATCGCGGTTCCTATGGAATTACTCGTTATTCAGAATAAAATGGAAAACTAAACTGATTAAAGTATTCGCCGAATAACCGAGATGAACCGTGTTTATAAAAAGGTAAAAGCAACGAACAGCGATCGATTTCATAATTCCTACAAAAATTGCGAAATAAGGGTTTTTTGAAACAAGGACTCCTGGATACGCCAGAGGTGGATTCAGGTGCCTTGGAGGAGTAAGAATTCCCTGTTGACCGGTCACACTACTCTATAGCGAGATTATTATAGATTTAGTTATTCAATGGAAAGAATGTAAGAATAAGTACATTTCGTCAACGGCAACTCCAACAATGATTACGATAAAACAAAACCAAGAACAACAACAACAATATCAATGAAAATAATAATAAAAATAATGATAATTATAACAATAATAATGATAGTAATAATAATAACAATAACAATAAAAATAAAATTAATAATAATAATATTAATAACAACAACAACAACAAAAACAACAACAACAACAACAACAACAACACCAGCAGCAACAACAATAACAACAACAATAATAATAATAATAATAATAATAATAATAATAATAATAGAAATAATAATAATAATAATAATAATGACAATAATTGAGATTGGGATATCTTTGGAAAGAAAAGTTTTACTTTTAAATTTGATAACCATGATCAATATACCTTTTTCTGTCGATCATTTTGAGAAATATCAAATGGCATCATCTGGTTATCCCGTATACATAGACATACAAGAACAGTCGAAACTCTTAATCTAGAAATTCGGGGGACCTTGAAAAATATTGCGTCTCATCCGAAGTTCGACTCAAGGAATTTTCAAAACATAGTTCAAAGTGTCCTTTATGTACAACATATTTGTATGAGTATGCACCACACACGTATTCATGTAAACTTATCAAAGCATTGTGGAATTTTATATTGTCCTGAGTACAGAGCTATTTTACAAATTTGATTGACACGTTTTTTTCATGTGGATACTATCAATTGAACAGCTGCTGAATGTATACTCAATGCTGTTGTCACTCTACTAGTTTTATTTAACCAATCCCTTATCAACATTTTAACCTATATTTCGAAATCGCTGATATTAAGAAACGAATTATGTAAATCCAGATATTTTTGCGAAACTTAATTTTGACAAATCGTTTGTCGTTTATCTGTTCGCGAAAGAAATTTTCGCAACTTTGCAGGTAAAAGGTTCTGCCCCTATGTTGTTTAGTACACGTTTGTATCAGGATAGAATATTTAGCGATACTTTTATTTTTACGAGTAAATGTTCTCGCGTAATAACGCTAAATTAAAATTCTCGCGAATAAAACCGTTTTTACAGTAGGTCAATCGTACCCTTGTAAAACACTTTCCCCGCATAGATGTTGCTTGAATTCAGGATAATGACTCTTGTCGGGTATATATTACTAATCAGGTCTTAAACATGCTTCTCTCTCAAACATACCACAAAAACAAAAATTCGCTGAATTGCACTCTGTAATTCGATTTATCCGAGCAAATAAGAAGTACACACGTGTTTGAATTAATGAACATTTTTTCTTTCAAAATGCGGTATGTTAACCTGTTAACTGTACAGACTAACTAATAATGCTGCGATACTTCAAACGATTAACTGAGTAAATAATAATCATCTTTTCAAATGTGATATCTAGCTATTGTGATTTTATGTGACTACAATGCAGGCGAGGCGATCCCATCTTTTTGACAAATTAATTTCGAGACGAATCAAATTTACCTTACTTAGGTGTTGTTTGGACCTGGAAATCAGCTTGACTCAAGGGAAGTTTTGGCTCAATGAAATTCGATTCAAAAGAGCTAATCTACAAAGATAAAGAAGGAAAAAGAATCGGACTTAGAAATTATTTGACCCAAGCGGAATTTTGAATTAGTACGCGAATAGAATTAAATTCGTAACAGAAGAAAAATCCTAGGCAAAAAGGTCATATGTGACCAAAACTACGTCGGGGCGACGGATATTTTGTTGACGGAAAACATTTTAGTTGAGACAGATCTAATGACTTTATCTAAATATTTATCACTTGATCAGAAATAAATAGTTGTTGTTGCGTTGTTGTTTAACGTCCCACCCAAGAATATTTCACTCATATGGAGACGTCACCGTGTGCCGGTGAAGGGCGACAAATTTTGCCTGTGCTCAGCACTGCTGTCCGTAGAGCAGGGATGGTTCTTTAACGTGCCAACACCTACTGTGACACGGGACCTCGGTTTTTACTGTTTCATCCGAAAGACAGAGACGGCCAACTGCAGAGTGCCGCTGCGGGAATCGAACCCCGGACCCCTCGGCCACGGAGGCCCCGAGAAAGAAATATGTCGGGAAATTTAATACCGCTGACAATTTGACTAACCTTTCGAAAAAATATAAAAATAGTTTAATTGGCGAAAGTCGTATTTTTGCGTAAAATGCGTGAGCACTAAATCATGAAAATGAATAATAAAGGTGTGATATAGGAATTTTGTTGTTTTATATTTGATCGCGAAAAATGGCATTCTATCTGTTAGAGAAAAGAAAGACAAGCAAAATGTCCTTTATTTTCATTCAGAATTTTAATTTGAATGGTCTGAGAAGAGTTTTTTTTTCAGGGATCGGTTTATTCTAAATTTTCAGTTAAAAAAAATCGTTGTACTGATCTAATAATTCATTGATTGGTTGTATTATTGTTAAATGTCCACTTAAGAATGTTTTGTTTATATGGAGACGCCACCAAGTGTTGCAGAAGGGTGACAAAAGCCAGAGACATCCAACCGTTTCGTGACTCTAATTCATAACTACGACCACTTGGTCAGAGGGCGAACACGATCTCCACTAGGCCATCTCTTATCATTTATAACCGCAGAACTAAAGTCTTCAGACGAATCAAAACGTTGTATAACAAATAGATTTGATGCAAATTATAAAGAAACTTTTATGTGACCGAATTAAAACCGGCTATGAAACGATTTCAAAATAGTCTTTCATTTAAGGAAAAAATAAATTCATATCTATGATAATGATATGTGAACAAATTATAAAGAAGACATTGAATTATTATTTATCAGAAAATGAAGATTCAATTTAGAGCTTTTGCACCTCCCCTAAGATGGTTCCAGACATTTTGGACTCGCTAATGAGTATGGTTAAGTATACAAAAGCGATAAATGTGTTAATTTATAACAAGCACGATCTATAGAAAAGTAATGTTGAACTGGACCATAATGTGCTGTACAAATTCAATACTTCAATGTAGCAACTCGATGACGTTGAGGCCATCATTATCCAACACTTGCAATGTTTTAGGACTTCTATTTTCAAATAATCCTCGGTACTTTTTCAATTTTTCCTTCATGCAATTCAACATTGCTTACGTGTTTGTTATGAAACAATATGACTATATTATTTCTATATGATCAAATAATCAGTTACTCGTTGCAATTCGTTGGAGACAAACACCTTAGTTTTTCTCGCTGGCATAATGCCAAATTCCTCAAATCCCCCCTACAAAGTTACAAAAAGTTGTCGTTATGTTTTAGACCCCCTCGTACAGTCGCAGATGTAGCTACCTCAAACATAAAGTATATATTCAGATAGTCAAGACGATGACTGTAATGTCATATATTCAGAAATACTGTTGTAAGGATTACTTTGATATAAAAAGCAGTTAATAATTTGAAGAGCGTAGTATAACACTTTATTTGCGGTTATCTAATGAAAATTTGGTCTTTTTCTTTTCTTTCAAAATGTCGGCTCTAATAGAGCAATTACATACGATATGAATATTAAATGATGCAAATTATATTTAAAGTAAAATCAACTGGAAACAAATATTTAGAAAAGGGGGCTCGATTTCTTAGGATTATATCTTATTTGAAAACCCAAATGCGTGTATATATGTAGCGTCACTAGCTTCCTTTTATTTTCTCTTGATTGTAGACCTTTCTTGAATTGGTCTACACGATTACAGAATCTGTAAAGGTACTCTTCTCATCATTTACAGCGTCTTTAGATATATAAACGAAAAAAAATATTGCGGCACTCTACTTAACAAAGACAGAATGTCTAGGGAGGGGAGGGAAGATATACAGAGCCTCAGACACTCCAGCCATAAGTTTACTTCAGAAGTGGTCGTTGCCCGCTCGATCTGTGCCTTCTATAAATATGACATGTCTTGGATAAACATCGCCTCACTGCTATCACCGAAACAAACAAAAGTGACGTAAATTCTGTCATAAATTTATTACAATTATTTAATTCAAAACTGTCAATCATGAAAATATTTCCATTTTATTTGATTCTGGAGTGACCATATCTATGAAACTTGCTGAAGTGCATGCAAAACTTTCTATTTAAATTATGTTTGTTTCAGAATAATTTGTTATTTGTCGAATCTTGAGATAATGATTTTAATCAATATACATGTATATCCATATAACTATAGTGATATCATGTACAGGCGACAACTTGCTGAAAAATTTTCAAGTTATCTATTTTGTAATTATTTGATTCAAAACATTTTTATTGACTCAATTATTAGAATTCCATTGACGTCTTAATCTGCACTGCAACTTGCTGAGATTTCTATACAATTTTGCATATATTAACAAATCAATTGATATTAATCTTGAATACATTCGGGTGGGACTAAACGCCCGGAAAAAAGTCAGCATCATTATAACGTCACTGTTTATCAAAGTGCCCTAGCAGTAAAGAGATCTGGATAAGGCATAAACATAGCCAAAATGTAGAATAACCGCTACGGTACAAGTCGTCATTCACCAAAATATGTGCAATAAAATGTACCGCCATACAGAATAAAAAAAACTTCATTTTTCAATTTTCTGGAAGATGAAATCCCAGGCAGCCATCTGAGTGATCTGTAGCTGACCCTTTTGTTAACATTTGCGTTCAGAGTTTCTTATCACGAAATATAAATAAAAGTCCATATTTGAATTGAAAAATATACATGTCACAGGTGTTTGTAAGATCTAGCCACTTGATGCTAACATGGCTAGTTGGAATTCTCTTTAGCTCACTTGGTAGAGTGCCAGTTTCTTAAACTAGAGGATCCCGGTTCTAATCTAGCCAGGGTCAGACAATTTTTCGCAATATTGTCATTGACTCAGTGACATATATATAAAAAAATCATATGCACGTTTCTTAGAATAGCTTACCCTTCTGAAGCACCTGGACACACATCTTACTTTAATGGGTTTCGTGATACTCTCGCTTTTACTGAACGCGATTTTGTTGGGACTTTATTGTAGAATTGTCTCCTTTTTACTAACCATTGTGTTTTTCTGTCGTTCTTTTAATTGTTTAAATTACTCCTTGGTATTTAAACTTTTCTGTATTTAAAAATTGCATTTGTTTTATTTTTAGGTTTGTATTCCTTTCTCCGAGCAATCACACGCGGTCGAGAATTTTCCAGTAATTCATCGACCGATGTTTCATACACTATTTCAAGGTGTGGCGTGACTTTAATTGTCATATGATGACGTGCTTCAACCAGGATTGGTTGTTATAAAGGAGAAAATTAACATTAATTCTAAGAGCATCGTATCTGTCTCAACACTGAGCACTCAAATATCAATAAATGAAACAGCATACCCCAGGAGTAGGAATGAAATAGACCGAGGCGGTAAGATGTTTATTTTCTTGTTTACAATTCCTTTGTGTTTACTCACACATCTAAGCATGCAGAATGCCTATGTTCTCTCTCTCTTTCTCTCTCTCTCTCTCTCTCTCTCGTAAAAGATTGTGCAAAACTCATTTGAACATTGTAAATAATCAATCGATATTGTTATTCATTTAATTCTTAAATTAAAAAGTGAAATATAGGAAGTTAAACGTTTTGGTAGGTCATTATTTGTTCTTTACAGACCAGAATTACCACACGTTATGTTATATGTTGATTAATAGAAACTTCCCCTACCTTGAGGGTAGACAGGGGAATCTCTGTACGAGTAGTAAGATTCTTGGGTATCAAACCCGAGGCTTACCTCGAGTTTGATTTTCAAGAATCTTACCCCGAGGACAGTCTTCTTGAATGTCTACAAGGGAGGGAATAATTATTTTTCTCCAATCATTAAATATAATTTTTATTTTACACGTCTGTAAAATAATAAGAGGAGAGTGGCGTAAGAATAAAGTCTATACATGCAAATAAACCTCACCGAAGACCAATTTTTCATCTTTATACGCCCACACATAAACGTAGTCCATCAAAACGCTATATACAACGGTACACAATTAATCATAATAAATAAATTTAATTAAAGTTATTATTTAAAGCGTCGTTTTGAAATATTATTTCATGTTTCTATGAAACTGTCGTGGTTTTATTTACATTTGATGCAACCGAGTGTGACGCCATGAAAATAGTGATGTTATACTTCCGGAGTAGCGCATGTAGGTTGTCAATACCCATGGGTTGACAAGGAAATATTTTCCCGTGAAAACGGGTGATATGATTGGGAGAACGGTGAATGATGGGAGGAATAAGTGTTATAAATGGAATTAATTAATTCATTAATAATAATAATTACAATACTTGTATAATGATTAAATAAAGATGATGCTGATGATGATGTAAGTAATAGTAATAAACATTTCAAATGCAGAGAACAAAAAGACAACTGTGACATGTAGATTCATTCTGATTTTAAGTTTCATGAATATTTAGACTGAGTATTAGATAATAAATAAGAATAATAATATAACAGTAAAAGTAAAAATAATATTAGAACAATAGTCAAAATGATAAGAGTGATGTACTATTACTACTACTACTACTAAAAATGATAATAATAAAAATAATAAAAATAATGAAAATAATAATAATAACAAATAATAATAATAATAATAATAATAATAATAATAATAGTAATAATAATAATACTAATAATACTAATAATAATAATAACAATTATAATAATGATAATTATAATAATAATTATAATAATAATACAGAAAAAATAATACGAAAAAAAAATAATAATACATGTAATGAAATAATAAGACTTTATAGATGAACGTTTAAGGTTTTAAACCCACCATTGAATAAATCGTGGGCGGTGTTTTTGAACTGTATATGGCATTTATCTAATGTAAGAGATAAGGAGGATCTTTATAATTTTTCAACAATGTATCAAAACGTTTAGGAACACCTTGACAGTTTTTTATCACGTCTATTTCAGTCATGGCTAATCGAAAATCAAGAGAATCTCTTAAATCTGTTGCGACTTCGTCAAAAAGCGATGACGTCGAGGTATACTTGCAAAGCTCTCGAGGTAAATATATATATTTTAAAGTATTCTTCAACATTTAGTATTTTTCTTTTCTTGAAATGTAATATAAAACATTTGATTATAGTATGAGAAAGCCTTTCTCTGTGAAATTCACTTATTTTCTAGAATTGCAGTCATCTGCATATTGTGTATGTTACATACTACATCTCGTAGATCAAGACAACTTTTAAAAACTGGACTGTGATTCTGTTCTATGATACGTCGATGTCTCATACACATAACTTTCATTTCGATGTAGGGTTGTGTTCTAGCAGTGAAGTAGTTACCAATAAAAATGTACGAATTCAGCTGGTCAAGATGCTTTGTTTGACGATTTTACCAATTCTTGGTCTTTGGTGCTACACTATAGTTCTGATGATGGAAAATATACAGGGACAGGAAGAAAACATTAAGGTAATAAATATTAATTTCAGTTTACGTTGGTTGTATTGAGTATATATGATGAAAATGCTTTCGCATATGTATATTCTTATGTCCTTAAATGCGTAATGGTAAAACCCGGAGGTCTTTTTGTGTAAATCTGTCGGTAGTTGTACCGATTGAAATTAACCAAAAAGAATAGACATGGTTAATGTTGTACAAAGACATACGGTAAAATGTAGCTTTACGACATGGGCTTCATTTATAAAGATACATAGTGAGAATTCAGATGTTCCCTTCTCTCTAGTATACTGTCAACGTACAAATGGAATGAGACCTAATTGCCTCTCATTTCGGACAAATTTATCCAGATGATTCAAGTTCTTAGACAACTCTGTCAACTAATGTATAACATATCATACAGTTGTGACTACATATGTTACCACCATATCGTACAATAACGCATTTCATGCTAAAACTGTTAATTAAGTAGTGAGTAAGGAATTGCCAGTATGTATACGTTGTGAACCTTTATTCTTTGAACGTCGGTTGGATTTCTCTATTTCTTTGCCTGTGTACAGATTGCCTGGTGGTAGATTATTATATCTGGTATTTATTTGATCATATTGGTTGAGTATGAATTTGAATTTTGCAGACAAAA
>JACSZP010009493.1:0-15124 GCA_016161895.1 Pinna nobilis | reverse complement strand
TCTGCCCACCCACCCCATCTATATTCCTAGATGCCACACTCTGCCCACCCACCCCATCTATACTCCTAGATCCCACGATCTGCCCACCCACCAATTTATACTCCTAGATCCCACACTCTACCCAACCACTCCATCTGTAGTCCTAGATCTCATACACTATCCCAACCATCTCATCTATAATTCTAGATCCCCGACTGTACCCACTTTCCCCATCAGTTTTACTGGATTATTTGTGACTTGGAATAGAAATAGTAAGTGAAATGCAGTTTAATATTGTTAAAAAGATCAAAACTTTCAAAATACTCTCTGCCATAGAGGACAATTCTAATTATCCTGTGATACACTCTTCAGGAGTGCATATACTTGTCAGTAGCTAAATCATACAATACAGGTAAATAGCACACCTGTACTTCTCACCTGTACTCAGGCCGATCGCAGTGTTGCCAAGTCCTGCATCGAGTGCCGACATGAATTTATCTCCATTCCTCATCTCTACTTAGATAACAGACAATAAAGTAGAGTATTTAAATCAATCCCATTATTTTACAAACAGGCATTGCAATGAAATAGGTAAATAGAAAAATGACAAGAATTGGGAGGCTCGATATTTCACAAAACTAATGTACTGAGCTTGGTACGAGTACGACTTGACTAATTTATTTTCATGGTGTTGAATTTTTTCAAAAACTGATAAAACCTATCGTACCAGTTAGTCAGTGTCTCCCTGATTTCTAAATACATGTACATGTATATGTTTATACGAATACAAAACGAATGAAACAAATTGAATTTTTCTTGAATTTTAAATGATTTTTAAAACTATTTTTTTTTATTGACAATTTGTCAACTCCTAGTCCAAGGTTGTAGGTATAATCTAATTATCATAATTACATTGAGTGTCGATTTTACAATTCTATAGGCTAAGCAATTTTGAAATTAATTTTTAAAAATTTGATCCTGAAAAATATGGATTGTAAGAATGGTAATTACCTTTATCTTTAGGTTAGTTTAAAGCTCAAGTATAGAACTTAGTAATGTCAATAGATCTCTTTGAAAAGTTAAATGATTTAGTGCTTTTTGTCCAATTATCCTATTAGGACAAATGGTTTTCATTTCTCACTGTGCCTGTTTGAAATTGACATTGTGTAATTTTGGAACAAATTGCAGGGTTGTTGTAGGTCAATTAATTCTGGTAGCTAGGGTAATGACTACATGTACAGGGGAACTTATCTCCAATGCCACTGTTGACTGGCTAAACCTGGAGGTGGTCCTCTTGATGGGGTCAAAATATCCTAAAATAGTGAGAAACTGACCAAATGATAATTCCAGGGTTTTTATCCTAAAAGTTGCTTCATACTTATTTATAATACATGTATAGCCATTAGTTAACATAACCCTTATTTAACTTAGCCCTTGATCATTTAACATCGCCCTTATTTAACTTAGCCCTCAGTTAACATATCTGTTAGTTAACTTAACCCTCAGTTAACATAATCCTTAATTAACTTAGACCTCAGCCAAAATAGCACTTAGTTAACATAACCCTTAGTTAATACAACCATGGGTTATTAACTTATTATTTCCCTTAGTTAATAAATAGCCCGAGTTAGTATATCCCCTAATTAATTAACTTAGCTCTCAATTACTTATCTCTCACTTAACATAACCCTTAGTTATAAGGAGATCAGTTAGATCAGTTGCAATATTTCCCTTGTGCATGTACCTTGGTGTGACATCCATATACTGTAATACAATGTCAATATCATGTAGATTTCACTGCCATCAATTTACCTGAACACTGACACATATAATCCATATGTCAATATCATATCAGCGCCTGTGTCATCCTTTTGTTTCTGGCTTATCCACTTGTTTACTTTTTAAGCCTTACTTCAAACACCTGATTATGATGTATAGGTTCTAAGCACAAGGGGAGGTAACTATGTAAACAAGGAATATTTATAAACATGTGTTTTATCTATACAAGTCAATAGGAATCTATACCATTTTGTTCCTAGTGTAATTTGCAGTGGGCATTACATAGTATTAGTAACTTAAGGGGATGAAGCTTGGATCTATTTCTCTCATTTATCTGTTGAGAAATTCTGGAATATTGATTAAGGACGTACTAGTGGGCCACATAAGAGACTTACCTGGCCTTTTGCAATTTATCCTTTTTATTGATCATCCGTCAATCATTTGACATTCTTAGAGTCATTTAGAGTTCTGAATGACTGTTTTAATATGAAATTCAGCTTGAAGCATCTGTATAGCAAGAATGATACATGCAGGAAATTTCATGGCCTTGGCATCCCTTTTGTCTAATGGTTCAGGCAAAATAACCCAAAGTAGAATAATCTAAAGATGCATATTGGAGATGACCATGAAGCTGCATACAAAGAACATGTGGAAATCATGACTCCTGTAGTAGGGAGACATATGTTATAGATGGAAAAAGCCAAAGGTGTGCTGATGTGATGGGTTTTTTTTCTCTTGAATATTTCATCACTACCACTTATTTTGTTGCTTTTCATGTGATCCCTTTCATTGGTATTTGTTACCTTGCTCTCAAAGTAGAACATTTCAGACACATGCCTTGGTTTAAAAAAAAAAAGGCTTACAATTGAAGTCTAGCCTGCCTGAAGGCAATCCTGAATTACAGGATTGGCGGTACCTGTCTTATGTGACTGAAATGCATTGTTAATTACCCATATGGCCTTTTCCTATATAAATCACCTACATTAAGAGACCCCCAATTATATGTGATCCTTTATGCTCCTTCCCTTAGATAGTCTCTTACAACAGGTTAGACTGTAATATCAAGAAAAGTAGGTAAAATTAGCAAAATCATAACAAATATTTTGTGGTTTGATTTCAGTTGGCGCATCATGAAGAAAAGTTAATGTTAATGGAACAGAGTCTTCAAACTACACAAGACCAGCTGAGTCAGCGAGTAACCGAGGTGGTCCGCCACGAGCAGGTCAACAGGAAACTACAGGCGGAGGTCAAAACATTACGTGAAAGGAACACAAGCTATGAAGAAGAAATAACTGAGCAGAAATCCATCATAGATAAGCTCCGTAAGGACATGATCAATTCCAAAGAGGAGTACCACTCAGCGGTGCAGGAGGGCCTTGCCTACAAACAGCAGGCCCACAAGTGTGAGGTGGAACTTCAGGGGGCACGTGAACAGGAACAGATGCTGACGGATCAGGTGAGTCTTAAGTTACCATGGCAATAGCTTACCTGAAGTAAGAATATTTGACCAACTATCATGAAATGTTAGATTCATTGTCAGCATATTGTGGTCTTAAAAATGTACTGTGTGTCAGTGAATTCTAAACACATCTTATTTACAGAATGTTTTACTTGTTTCTCAATCCAACCAAATGCCAAATACTTTTCTTCAGTGTTGTCTAATGATTTTCAAGATTTAGTTGCAACGGAATGCAAAACTGTATACATGTGTTAAGTATGAAAGTCTCTTGTTACATGTACATGTATTAGCTCAAACTAAATTATGGCATTTGTTAATAATTCCACAATTTGTGTAGATTTTAATCTGATATTTCCAATCTCACCAGGTGGAGCAGCAGGACAGCATACTTACCCAACTACAGCAGGAACTGAAGGCGGAGCGGGAGCGGCACGGTGACACAGGGAGACAATTACAGGTGGCAAAAAAATCCAACTGTGATCTCCAGGACGATATTGACAATTACCATAAACAAGTCGGAGACCTGACCCTCACAGTAAGTCCTCACTTAACCCACCTCACTCTGTTGATATATTTTATCTTAATACAGACTAACCTGCCTTAGTGACCCACGGAATTAAAGGAAAACCTGTCTTATGTGACCTACATGAGCGGTTCCCAAAATAATTTTCTTCCTATATAAATGACCTGAATTAAGAGACCACCTGTCATATGTGACCCATTTTGCTCCTTCCCTTGGACTGTCTCTTAAAACAGGTTAGACTGTACGTGGAAAGATGTAAATTTTAGGCCTACAAGTAACTTCTTTTTTCAATTACCCTCTCTCTCACTTCGATTTCTTTTTTTCCGTTCAACAGATATGTTTTCTTAGCATTATTCCTTTTTGAGGGCACAGAAAAGATTATGTTTTTGTGAAGTTTTTAAATATTCACTTTTTGCAGATGGACCCAAACCATAACCATTTATGTCATTAGATGCCAAGAATTTTGTAGATATTTTTAATTTGATATAGCTGTGTTTTTCCATTTTTACATCTCTTGGAATTATTTCCTTTGCACCTATAGATAAAAGAAAAGGATGAGATCTTGTCATCTGCAAGGGCCGAGATAGAGTCCCTCCAGCAAAGACAGCGGGCCTTGAAGGAGGATCTGGCTGAGAAGGAGGGACAGTTGCGAGTGGCTAAGATGAACCTCCAGACAGCTCAGAAACAAGCACAGCACCACACTGAGGAGGTAAGGACCTGTCATCTAAATGTCATCTAACACATGGGGTGAAAATGATAAATGACCATCTGTGAAGGAACTTCTGTATTTGTCTGTATAAATAAAATTTGCACTCATAAATCTCAGATTTCATAAGAATTACATGAACATTAACAAATAAAAAGAATGGTTTTGTATTTTAAACATTGTAGATTGTAAGATACGAAGAAACGCTTGGACAGATGCAAAATGACTTGGACAAAACACAAGAGAGTTATAGGAAGACCCATGCAGAGGTGAGTACTCTTGTTGTTAGGGTTATATGGTTCTGGCCTTGACTCTTTATCTTAGTCCATGTTAAGTACATATCAAGCAATAATTGGTCAGACTTCTTTTTCTATATCACCTCTCATTTCCCTGCTGAGTTCTAGCAAAATAATTGATTTTTTTCTAGATCCTCCCTCATTTTCTATATAGTTTTGCTTCACTTTTATTTATCCTATAACATGCATATAACAATATGAAGTGAAAACTCTTTAAAGAGACATTCTTGCTTATATGTTTGTGTCGAATCAGTACCTTGGTCCTTATATTGATATCCTACTGTAAAGGCTTGCAGTGTTTAGTAGGAGTGTTACTGATTTTTTCTGAGCTACACTGAAACTTGTGAATCTAAGGAAATATATTTTGTTTTGTTTTAGTTAATGGATAATGAACAGAGGGTGCATGACCTCAAAGTTCAACTAACCACAGTTCAAGGTCATCACAAGGAATCCATGGAGCAGCTAAGTGATAAATCTCGCCAGGTGGCAGCACTGAAAACTGATCTAGCCAAAGTACAGCAACAGAACCAGGCCTTAAGTGATGAGGTGAGGGTAAACTTAGCTTGGAATACACTTTGTGTCCAGAAATTCTACTTCCTAGGTCTTGAAACTTATTCTGATGTCTTTGTCATGTAAAATCAATTCAACTTACTCCATACATACAGTTTTTAAACAAAGGATATACTTTATGTGAATGTTTGTAGCACTTTGTGGACTTGGTGTATTTATTTGTAGTTGAATGTGGACTTGGTATATTTATTTTGTAGTTGAATGCTTATGATGATAAGATGAGGATGCTGAATGGAGATCTCAAGAAGATGCAGGAAGTGAACAAGGCATCTGAAGATGAGGTATCATTATTTGTCTTATTCTTACATTTGGTATCTCTTGTACTTATGTGCTAAACTTTTGTGAGATAATGACTCACATGTTTGAAAATAGAGTAACTGTAAGTGTAATATGATTAAATCTCCAAACATGCTTGTGCACAAATTGTTGTTCTCTTATGTTTTAATGAATTTTTTTATTTTTGTCAAATAGCTTCAGAATTTCGAGCTGAGGTACCAGGATCTCCAGCAGGAACTGATGAATACACAAGACAAAAATCGTCAGAGTCTGCAGGAACTCTCTGTCAGGGAGGAAGAAATAGTAGTCCTGAAAGTGGAGCTCAGTAACCTTCAAGAAAAGTACAAAGCCAAACTAGATGAGGTATGTAGCTGATTCAAGATAAATGATTTAAAGAACTTAGATAATCAAATGTGTCATCCTTTTCTTTGCTGAAAATTATATAAATGAGTTTTATGTTCAATCTGTCCATAATATCTGCACCCATTCATACTTACCAAGTCTCCCCCATAGATATGGAAACCTTCCTATTTTTAGTGTAAAATTTTGGTAATATTGTAAGAAAAAATTCATATTGATGCCATGAAAACATTTTCTATTATACTTAGTAAAATTTAGGTTCTCTCCTATGAGATTAAGAAATCTCACCCATGGCAATTTTTCAAGGTTGGCACAAAGAAATACCAGGAAGAATGAAATGATAAATTTCTTCCAAACATTTGTCCAAACGTGACAAGTTTGTCATTATCCTTTTACAGTCTGACAGAATGAGAAATGAGCTAGACTTGCTTCGTCACAATTACCACAGTGCCAACGAGGAAATCCAAGGACTACGAGTGGCGTTGGAGGAGTCACGGTCCAACGGTGACAGACTCCATCGTGAGAGTGAACTAGTTGTACAAAATGTCAATACATGGGTGCAAGAACAGAAGTAAGTGGTTGTCATGACTACATTTACTTCCTTCAAGTTTTTCGAGTTTCTTTCCAGTTTGATTGTTATTAATTGAAAGGTTTACTCATTACATGTGTTCATGATTATTTACACATTTAAAATGTCAACATGAATTCAGCTCCTTCCTGTACTAGTATTTGAAGCAATCAAATATATATAATGTACTGGCATTCCTGTTCTGAGTCAGTTTCAGAATTTGTGTTGAATAAAACAAGTATTTTTATAGTCAAAGTAAGACTTGAAATTTGCTTCATTATGGCAGGGTATTTAGTTGCACCAGATCAGGCTAGACTAGGAAAGGGCAATAAGTACCCTTTGCAGCTGACTGTGGCAATGTATCTTTTCAAACTACATTGTACATGAATTGTAAAATTTAGGAATCCACTGGAAAGAGATATGCATCGTGATACTGACTGTACTAAGCATGTAGGAAAAGATTTATTATTAACACAGCACGTAGTTAAATTTATGCCATGATGTATGATTTCTGTCTTACACACTGCATGGTGGCAACTCAATTTACCACTTTGAATATGAATGCTTTCAATGCTGAAATAGGCCTGTTGGACTTAAATAACTATTACTGAATGCCATTATTTGAATAATGAGATGTCCATATCTTTACATACAGTTTATGGCTTGTTCATGTTGATTTTGTGTTTGCAAATGTAGTTTTCCTGGCAACGTATTACATCTTCAGATTCAGACAGCTTTAATTTCTTTATGGAGAGGGACTTGTGCTCTCAATAAATCTCATAGGACAGACTGATCGGATAATGTAGCATATGTTTTCCATTTTTGAAAAATTGTTTGTTTGAATTTTCAGCTTTAGGAATGCCAATTTCTTTTTTTTCTATTTTTGGAATGTTGTTTTGTTTGCTTATGCATGCTGTTACAGAATTTCATATTTAATTGCAGGCTTGCAAATGAAAAACTGGGCAACAAAATTAGGTATGGACTTGTGAACCTTAATATTACATATGTCATACTCCCTGTGTTAACCAGATACAGTGCTACCTTTAAGATATCTCATTATTATTCTGCTTTGTCATACTGTGATGTTCATTATAGTATGGTCGAAAGTCACATCAATATGCATGAATGAAAATTAAACAAACATAGAAACTCTGTACAAAACTAAACAATTGGGCATACTATTGAAAGTAGCATGTTTTGTTTGTTCTATGGGAATTTTTTACACCATGTGACATTGTGGTACATGTATCAAGCTGGTTTGACCCCTCACATTTTGACCAATGCTTACAGCATTACATGTATTCCACTGAGGTAACTTTAACCTACTAAGTTAAATCCTGACATGGAACCACACTGTCTCATCAAATGACAGGTAATATCATATCCTGGGGTCCAGTGATTGGCCTGTTGGTCTTCAGGGGAGCATACTGTCATACAGATGGCAATGCCTGCTGTGCTATTGGCCATGTTTTGTAACTTGCTACTACCTGAAATCATCATCTTGATATGGCTTTAAGATAATTTTTTGTTTAAATGTTCATATTGAAATACTTCACCTAGCTGGATATTTATGTTTCTTGTGAAATGTATACATGTACATCTAAATCTATGCCATGAAATATCAACCATATTATTCAGATACAAAATAAAAATTGCCATATTTGGGATTTTTAATGATTGGTCTGTCTTTTTCTGTTTTAGGGAGCAAAGTAAGGCCATTATGACTCTGACTGCTGAAAAAGAGTAAGTATTCATCAACATTTTCATAATATTCCAAAAGACTAAATGTCTTAACCGTAACATGCTTACATTAAAGTTTTATTCACCTGGAAATCACATATAAAATGATAATTTTAAGTTTCTCACTAGTCAATTGTCCAGAGTGTTGAGTATTAACCAATGTTTAGAGCCCTTCACCACCATTACCCAATGTTTCTATATACATAAAAGCTACCTGAGAAGACAGAGCATTTAGCAATTGAAAAAAAGCCTAAAAGTAAATTGGAACATGTGATATCTATTGTTCATTCAATATTCTAATCTACACTCTTCTTCTCACATCAATTTACAGGCAACTCTTGGATCAAGTTACTAAGCTACAGAAACAGAACAACAAACTGAAGATAGAGTGTGAGGAGCGTAGAGAGGAATCAGATAGATTCAAGGTTCGTGCTCGCAAGTGGAAAGAATTTAAATTTCAAATCGCTGTTGTAATTTTATATGGGTTAAGATTTGATACAATCTTGGTTTGCTTATTTCAAGAAAACAGTATTTTATTTAAAGTCATTGATTCAATTTCTGAAGTTTTTGAGGAATTTGAATTTGTTCAGCTTTGAATGTGCCCACTGACAATGAGGACAAAATGAGCGAAACTAAAGCAGGGCAAAAATTTCACTGTGTACAGTATTTACAAAGTTTTACCCTTGTGTTGAATGACCATGTTTGTCACACTTGTTTTTATGGTATTGCAGGCTCTACAGAACCACTCATCACACCAGCAAGTCATCCTTAATCAGCTCAGAAACAGACTAGAAGACCATGAGTAAGTCATCTGTTGTTCTTTTTTCACATTGTATCACTATCCCAGTATCCCATACTACTTAAGTTTACATCTGTCTTGGCATGTGACTTTCTTATAAGATTACCTGCCTGGAGAACATCTCCAGAGAGACATTATTTATGATAACCCATTAAGTACATCGTCTATAAATAGACCTCCAATCTTGAACTACAACATTTTTGTGGTGGACAGGTTGATGTGTCAACTTTATATTGTTGGATGTACTCATATCCTTCTCTTCTGTCTCTGAATTTTATTATTATTCATTAAAATTCCAAAGTTCTTGTATTATGTAACGTTATATAAAGTCTAGATTTGACAATGCCATGTAGAATTGAGAGAAAGGTTATGAATGTGACTTATTGAAAGATTACTGTACTTATTTGATCTATTTATAGACGTGATCAGGACCAAGAGCTGCAAAGTAAAGTAGCCACCATAGAGGATCTGCATTCTAGGTTAAAACTCAACATAGATAATATACAACAGCTCAATCAACAGGTATGCAGAACATTTTGACTCATATTCTCACTATTTCATGCTCCCATTTACTCTCTCTGATCTGTCCACTCCCAGTCAATGTTACATATTCTCGATATTCTTGACTTTTTGTATTGTCACTATTTCTCTTACTTCTCTTGCTTATTCTTTGGATAAGTCAATATCAGTAGAAACTGAAGTCTGGTGCCACCATAGGTGTCAGCATGCATGCTTAGTGCCAAGCAAAGGCTAAAATTTAATACACCAGCATTCAATGATGTTTCTGTACGAGTGAGAAATTCTTTAGAGGGAAGATCAGAACCCACATAACAATAACATCTCCCACTCACTCTCACTACTGTTTTCTGTCACTATTTTTCACAAGTTTAACTAACTGAATCTGTTCCATACTCCCAAACTTGCTTACCATACCAAGGCTCGCTCTAATGGCAACTGATCGATGCTTCAGTATTCAAATTTAATGGCATAAGACTAGGATGTCTTCAGTGATGTTCTTTTACTATTCAAAACATCAAGTGCCAAAAGCATTGCAACCTCAAAGAATCTTGCACTGTATAATTACAGTACATGATAAAGTGATATCAAGTATCTATTATGACCTCTGGATTTTATTCACCTATGTAATTTATTCTCTTTCAGTTGAGCAATTTACAAAAAGAGAACCACAGATTAAGGAGTGACCTTGACCGTGAGATTTCTGCTCGACAAACACTGGAGCTTCAAGTGGAAAGTAAAGAACAAACCGTTAATAGCTTAAAATCTCAGCTGGAAGCCAAACGCCATCTACTGATAGAGAACAGTTCGCCACTGAAGGACCTAGATAAACCTGTACGTATTACAATGTATCCATAGTAACACACAAACTCACAGCCATATTCATCATACCCTGTTGTTTGTTTGTGCACACTATCGGTGTTGTTAAATCTATATTATATAGTCACTGTGTGGATATAAACGTTTTATTCTGACCTTTCTTAGTTGTTGTCCTTTTTCTTTTTGTACAAGGACTTCAAGTAATGGCTTAAAGTAAATTTTGTAGTAGCTTATATGAAAATGAGTTAGTCTTCAATGTTCATCTTTCAGTTTTTTTTTCAGCAGAAAATTAAAAAAAAAAAACTTTCCAATTTTGTATAGGGCTTAACAGCTTACAAAAGACTCATAGACTCTGATATGAAGATAAAGGAAAATTCCAGCAATCCATTTCCTTGTTCTTTTGTTTTTCTATTTTCTGGTAACGTTTGCTTGATCTCTTTATTTTCAACAAGCGGTATCTATGAAATATCATATTTGACGTCAGAACAGTGGATACAAAGAATTCAAGATTCCTTCATAAAAGAAAAATTATCTGATTTCATTTAGCGTTAATAAGACTTCAAACCGTTTTGATTTTTGGATTTCTTCTTTCATTTTCTTTCTATGTTAGCAAATGTATATCATGTACTAACACTAAAGAAAAATCATTTCTATTCTGTGAACTCAGACCTCAGGACGTAGGCGTTCGCCAAAACGCCGAACACAGCCTATTAATCCTGTAAGAGCCTTATTTCCACATCTAGTGTTCATTCCTTGTTGCTTAGTGACTGAGGGTAGATATATGGTGCAAGCATTCAATAGAATCCTTTATCGTTCCGTCTTTGGCCTTATGCATTATGTTATTTACTTTGCATTTACTATTTTGTATAGCAGTAGGCAAGATGATTTTTCCCAGATACACTGGCTAGGGTTTATCTTCCAACATTAAAATTTGGTGTCACCATATGATTGAAAGAAATGTCAATTGTGGTGTAAAACAATACAAGAACAAAGAAATATATAATATTGCATTTAGATAAAGTCATTATTTTTACATTCTAATTAAAAATAATCTTTCTTCTTTTTTCTTTCTTTTTTTTTCTCTTTTTTTTTTGTTTTTTGCATAGTCCAAATTTCTTCAGTGATATAAGATTGTTATCATTTGCTGCAAAAACTTCAAATTTAAAGACACAGAAATATTCCAGTACATTCTTGACTTGCTTGCACCATGTGATATTTTGATCATTGTTAGGTGATGGTTAATTTATTTGCTTCAAGCTGCAGATAAGAGATAAATGTCAAACACACTAGAGATTCAGATCACCTGCTTCATCAAGGTGCTTAAAACTCTTGTTTTGATGTCACTGCCGATGTGATTGACTGGCTTTTTCATTTCCATGTTATCATATTTGTACATACACCATGATTGCTTATGCTTGCTAGAATTTTTTGTCATTATTTTGGTTTTGTATTGGAAAAAAGCAAACAAGATTTATTCCAAATACAAAAGTAAAATAGCAAATTAAATCTTGAGAAAGTCAATCTTGGTTACACAGTAGAGTATTTGCCTGGTAATCTGAGAGCTGATGGTCCAAGTTTTGACGACAGCAAAGCCACCTTTCTGTCATCTGAATAAGACATCCAAAACTAGTGTCCCAAGTCCAGGACTAACTTGGCTCAATAGATATCAGTCATTTACTAAATAGTCCTCAGCACATGCCGTGTTTTGTTAAGCCAGTATGAACTCTGCCATGATAAAACAGGAATAAATGCCAGAGATGTAAAACAGCAATGGAATATACCAAACAAAGTCTCAAGCTTCTCTGTGAGTCTGATTTCTTTGTTAGGGGACTCATCATCTGGTACTTATTGTTACCTTATTTGCAGCTTGTAATTGTAATTTTTTGCGAGTTTGTGTCTACTTTCATTTTGATGTAATTTGTTCATTTGGATTGAGTTTTATGGGCTAGGATTAGTTTCTAAGCTGTGTGACAATGTTTCAGGATGTTAAAAAAGAAACGAAACCAGGTGTTATAGACAAGGTATAACAACACTATTGGAATGTAACTCATATACAGTAGTTCTTAGAGCAGTCTGGATAATGGATGTTATTTCAGCAGAAACCAACCCAAATAACAGTGTGCAACTGGTTCATTATACCAATGATAAGGGTGTTTAGAATTTTAATAATACTGGGCTTGAAAATGTTTTTTCATAATTGCTCATTAGTAAAAATGGACTGTGGGCTGTGACTTTCAGATATTCAAAAAGGCAGAATTTAAAAAAATCTTTTGAAGGTACTGTCATTTTTGTGTGATGATCGTACACAAAAAAAATGACCGATATGAGAAATAACTTTTATGAAAATCACAGCAGAAAATGGAAGATGCACCAGTTTTTGGATATTGGCTTCTGCTGAACTGTTGCTTAATAGCTTGTTGTTAATTCTAAACAACACTAGCTTCATCTCAGTCTTGACTTTCAGAATGTTTTTTAATCATTGACATTATTTCATCTTGATTTGTCAACTTGTGGTATTTTTCAATTGTCTGTCACGGTACTTCGACTACACTCATTACATACCATCCTGTCCTGGCCCCCATAAGATTCAATTCTCAGTCAAATTCCTCTCTGATTGTCCCATGCATTCATAGCCATACAATTTATTCCATTCTTAGTTAGATATCTTATGAATATGAGCAGTCTCTCAAAACTTGGAGTGGAGACATAGCTGACAAAAGATTTCCTTACCAAGCCTTGTAATAGAAGATTGCAAGCTCATGGTTTGTTCATCAGTCTGTCTGATTGTCCACAAAACTTTAGTCATTACCATGACTTAAGAATCATAATTAACGGATAGGCCTTCTATCTCAATCTAAATCTGTACCCTTATGACTATGTAATCCTGATTTATATGTTTTACATTCAGTATAATATTTGCAGTTGCCTACACAAAAATATTATATGTTCATTGAGTTTTTTTCTTTATCATCATTTTTTACCTTACATTTTTATTTGTTTATTTATGTAGATATTTGTTTTTCATCATTTTTTTTCTTTTGTCCAAGCTGATAATAATTAGGGGATTACTTTGTCATGTTTTGGTAACAACCAGAATTGAGTCATGTTTTGATGGGTTCCACATATATCCATTTTCCTTCAGATGAGGATTAAGAAGAGGTCCCCAGTCACACTACAGTGTACAATGTAGGTGTCGCCACACTAAAGAACCCTCACAGCCTCATAACCATATGTCCCGAGCATTGGCCAAATTTGTACCTATTCACTAGCATACAGTGATATCTCCATACCTATTTATAAGTAAAAAATTCTTGAGTGGGATGTTATACAACATTACAACAACATGTCCTCCCAGTGAACAACTTTGTGGTACAACACAGTACTTAACTAAATGACTACATTTTACTTATGTTTAACTTAATTTTACCTTACATTCCATTCAGAAGAAAACGTTTTACCTGTCATACCTCACACCATATGCATGGAACTGTGGGCTTAACAAAGGGACATAACTCTGTAATAAACATTGACATTATCAACAACTAAATACTAGGAGAATGAATTTGTTATTTGCTCTTATTGTAACTGCATGTCATTTCAGGTACTCTCTGATGTACAGTGGGTTTTTTTTATACTGATGCATGAGAATAACTTTCTAATGTTTTCAAATTTTACTTTCAGTATTTGTTTATTGTAATTTTTCTTTTTAATGTATAGGTCTATGTTCAGTTTCACTGATAAAAATAAACTTACATACTATGTACTCTTCTTTATTTTCATGATTCTGAGTATTTCACATGTAACTTGCATACTCTTATGTTATATTTATCTATATACGTGTACATACATGTACATATACAGTCCATTTACATGTATCCCCACCCTATGCTTTCCATCTTGCCTCTATCTAATTTCATTTGTTTCCATATGCCACTCTTGTTACCAAAAAAAAAATGCAATCTAGGAAAATAGCATTTTATCATATAATGGACTCTGGTTCATGACATTGCAAATGTTAAAAAAATATTTTGCATGTGGCTTAAGTGCAATACATATACCTCAATCTGCCTGTACATCAGCAAAGTTTCTGTTTCTATTACACACACATAGACTAGGTGCACATTATTTATTCAAGACTTGTTTATTTCCATGTACAGACATGTATAAATATATAATTATTTATTTATTTATCTTTTTATATGAACTTTTATAGTTTTTTTAATATTAGTATATCATTTATTCAATTTTTTTGGTTTTAGGAGAGATTTTTTTTTTTACTCAAGAGATAAACCTCATGACTTTAATGACAGTGAAATTAATAATTCTTCTTTTAAAAACATACCTTTGAATAAAGTTGTTTTTAGACATTCACACAAAGCTCATATTTTGATACATTTCCTGTTATCTGAAAGAAATAAAAAACCTAAGAGAAAATATGGATGAGGATTTTAATTGGCATTTTGTTCTTATTTATTTTTAGCAACATGCCTTTGGTAAAGGATTAGAAGATGCAGGTATCTCTGACCCTCATGCCCTTGACAAGAATTACTGGATTCAGAGAGTAGGAGAGGTAAAGATTCCATCATCATTAAATGAATTAATTTCCTCAACAATCACTCATATATATGATCTGTATTCATTTGATTACTTTTCTTCCTATTCGTTTTCTCACTCATTTCTCTCCCTAGCAAAATCTCTCTCTCTCTCTCTCTCTCTCTCTCTCTCTCTCTCTCT
>JACSZP010009487.1:0-10945 GCA_016161895.1 Pinna nobilis | reverse complement strand
ATAGCGGAAACGCTTTATAAACAATTACGTAATACAACTATAAAAACCCTAATTAGTCTAGTGTCATTTTGAGATGGTTGCAAGCTTGAAACCTGGATATTTTTTCCTGTTGATAATTAAAAGATATCTTATACATACCATATGTACGGGGTGTTTTACACGTATTCCATGAATTCTTTAATGCATGTCTGTTGGAATAAATAAATATTATAAAAGATAGTGATTCACTCCTGTATGGTATGGTATTGTTGTTTAAAGTCCCATAATATTTCACTCTTATGGAGACGTCACCATGTGCCGGTGAAGGGCTACAAATTTTGCCTACGCTCGGCACTGCTGGCCGTAAAGCAGGGATGGTTCTATAACGTGCCAACACCTACTGTGGCACGGGACCTCGGTTTTCACTGTCTCATCCGAAAGACAGGGACAGTCAACCGCGGAATTGGCGCTACGCGGCTCGAACCCGGATCTTTCGATTCGTAGTCGAGCACGCTAACCACTCGGCCACGTCTTCACTCCTGTACATTGAATCTACGCAAAAACTTAATCCTCGCGTATTTCCTCTGAATTGCCCCTGATTTACATCAACGCGTGGGGCCTTCATAGCCGAAGGGCTAGAGTATAACCCTTTAATCTATGCGGTCTATCACCTCTAGTCAGCACGGGTCCGAGCCTAAATTGATAAAGTGAGAGTGTTCCCGAGTACAGATTAGACAGACTTTTTAGGCCAACAGCCTCGGTCGATATTGTTTTGGCACTCCATAGATTCTCACATCGAACTAATATCAGTGCAATATTCTTTGGATTTGTATATTGTCTCCGTGATGATTGATCACTTATATTCATATTCTCAATTGAAATTGTCTGGAAAATGTATTAATGGACCCTGAATTGAACTTGACATCTAATTTTCTTGACAGTTCTGGGAGGTAATATCGGATGAACATGGCATTGATCCTACAGGCTCATACCACGGCGACTCCGATCTTCAGTTAGAACGAATTAGTGTCTACTTCAGTGAAGCTTCTGGTAAGTTTGTTTATTATATTGACCAGTTATGGCAAAAAGTTTAAAAAAAATATATTCGACATTGAATAGCGAACTTGACTTAAAGGCCCACAAGCAAGTATTTAAACATTGCGTTGATTTGCAGCACTTTCAACATACATGTAATTTCTGTTTCCAATACTGTGATTGAATCATGCATATTCTAGACTTTGGTCAAAACAACTGACTTTATTCAGGATAATCTCATATAGGCCTTTGACGCGGTATATCAATCTCTCGACCCTGGGAATTGGTTTGTTACGCCTTATTCGAAGATACGAAAACCAGTCAAGGTTCATATGGGACTATAGTCACATATTCCCCAACTACAAGGCCAATATTCTGCCACGGAGCTACGGCTAGCTTGTTTATTTAGATCAGTAAGACTTTGTTGCATCATTACAACTATAAATAAATCAACAGAATATGAAAAGGCAAGGTAACAAACAGTGATCGATTTCATTATCCTATAAAGAAAACAAATATAACGAGTTAGTCAAATATGAATCCCTGGATACACCAGAAGTGGGATCAGATGCATAGGAGTAAGCATCCCATGTTGACTGGTCACAACCGCCGTGAGCCCTGGGTTTTGAACAGGTAAACGGAGTAATCTTTTGTCAAAATTAGTATGTAAAGAATGGTCGAACAACAGATATGAAATATGTCAGACAACATTCAACCCATTGGCAGGTCGTATCGGCTAAACAGACCAATTTTACCGACCGCAGAATTGACAAAAAATTACTTTAACCCAGACTGTTCGTACCTCTTTAACATCAACTTGCTTATCAGTAGCCTGACTCGATTTAAAAACTGATCATACGCTGAACAAGCTCTTGCGTATCGATAAGTCAGTTTTCAAAACGTTTCTCCATAGAGAAATACATGTAATGTAACAAAACATTTTGTTTCTTTTTTTTTTATTTCAGGTAATAAGTATGTTCCTCGTGCTATTCTTTTGGATCTGGAACCAGGTACTATGGACTCCGTCCGGTCTGGACCATTTGGTCAGCTGTTTAGGCCAGACAACTTTATATTCGGACAGTCAGGGGCTGGCAATAATTGGGCAAAAGGCCATTACACAGAAGGAGCAGAGCTTGTAGACACAGTATTAGATGTCGTGCGCAGAGAATGCGAAACATGTGATTGTCTTCAAGGATTTCAAATGGCACATTCCCTTGGGGGAGGGACAGGGTCAGGAATGGGAACACTTTTAATTAGTAAAATTAGAGAAGAATACCCTGACAGAATTATGAACACTTTTTCTGTTATGCCATCTCCAAAGGTAAGTCAAAAGACAAATTTTACAAAAATGCAAAATGTCTGATGAAAATTATAGATTGGTTGCAACTGGAAATTTTATTGGAGTTACTTCCCTTAGTCGACTACCTTTGTGGTCAGCTTGGAGTGTTGTTTTTTTTTTATTTATACTAAATTCGAAAGATTTGAATGACACAGTTTTTCTTATTGTCGCCTCAATGAAAGTATGTATGTATAGGAAAAGGTTTAAGGAATTGTGTCAGAGTAGTAAATATTCAATAAATAACCCCAGTTTTGAGAATTATCACCCGAAATTTGGTTGGTTTGTACACTAAATGTTCTTCATTGATATCAAAGATGGCCGATAACGGGACATAATTCTAAGAAATTTGATGTTGTTGAAACCTATCTATTGCATGATATAAACATGATGAATCAGTAGAAATTGATCTACTTTAAAAACGATAAAACCATATCTATCGTTATGAATAGTTCAACACAAAATTTAAGTGTATACATAGATATTCTTTGGCTAGAATTTTTAATGTCTACAGCCTTGAACTATGCCATAAAATTAAAAGATAATTTTAAGCGGCAAATATAAAACTTGAGAATGCTTGAAATGTTTGAAACTAGAAATGCTGCCTTGGACCATTGTGCAAATGTTTGGGGTATTATATAAACATCATCTTATAGACAGATGACAGTAGATAGCGTAATCTTAAATATGAGTAAGGTATGATATAAAGAATATATTTCTGCTCTGTTAAGAACTAGGATTTCGCTCTTGAGATGAATAAGCTACCATTGAAATATAAACCACAGAGAATTTTTTATAACCAAATCTTTTTTCAGAGTTAATCCCCTTTGTCCGATATGATGTAATTGATAACAATTGTATATAACTTTAATGTTTTTGTATTGCAATTTAAGTTGGAAATGAATTCGTTTTGATAAGCATTATTTGCCGCTATATATTCGGTTGTATTGCTGAGGAGGGAACAATTACATGTATAACCACCCTCCATATGTCAGCCTTTACCACATTTTTTACAATTCGTACAATCTACCTTGAAATTACCATCTTACGTTAGCGAACCTTTGAAGTGACACTTATTTTTGTTAACATAACATCATTAAGCAATCTTGAGTTAGATTAAAATATACGTCATATTTTCTGTAAAACTCATGAAATGCATGTGCTTCTATTCTACATAGTCCGAATAGGCTGCAATTCTAATGTTTCTTGTCACCTTGCAAGATAAAGGAAGTATATATTCTACTTATACTTTGAATATTTTTTAATATATCAAAATCAGGAACTTTTGTATACTGTAAGAGTAAGCTAAAGCGGAAATTTTCAAATCTAGAAAATAAATTCGCAAATGAGAAAAATAAGTAGTATAAATTCGTAAGATTAGCTTTAAAATATTTATATGAAATATTACTCTTTGAATTATTTTGAATTCTGAAAATAACAGTGTACCAGAAATTCTACTTAGGGTAATGAACATTCAAAAAACGAAAGTTAATAATGACATTACTTATCCTGCGATTCATGGTGTAGGTTTTTATTTACTATCAAATGTTCACATCTTTTGCGTACAGTTTTGTTTGTATCGATTAAATCAATGATCTTTGAAGAATGACCAAGTGAAATATCATATGCGGAAATAGTTGGTAATACGCATTTGTCTAATTTTTACGATGGTCGCATTCAAATCCCCATTTCAAACACACACTGGTGTGACGCACGGATATCTAGAATCGTATTGTTATGTCTCTTGTAATAGTCATGAAGAAAGTTAATCTGTTTAAAGGTTAATTACTTTTTCAGAGGCAGCATATAGCTTGTTAGGACGAGAATATAAAATAAGAATAAAACACAACTGAAATAATGTTTACATGCTAATGATGTACATGCATTTGATTCCATACTAAGTAAGACAATAAATAACAATTAAAATGCCAACAAGGGTTGAATTATCGTTTTCTTAAATGTAGCTTTTTTGACACTATTCAGTGGCTCGTTTGTCTTTTGATATTACTTAAGAGTAAAATGATCCAGAAGTTATTAACATAATTAGCAAATTAGATATTCAGGATTGGAGGAATTACAAAATGACACATGTCAAATGACACGTGTAGCCAGTAAGTCTGCGTTACTCAAAACAACTCATTTCAAAATATTTCTTTTTATTTCAGACGTCTAAATACCTTCCTCTTTCCTCTTCTATCTATTTATCTATCTATCTATCTATCTATCTATCTATCTATCTATCATTTTATGATTCTATCTATCATAAATGAATTTTTTTGTAACTTTTAAAATATGATATCTTATCAATGTTTTTATTTTCTATTAAAGGTTTCCGATACTGTAGTAGAGCCTTATAACGCCACACTGTCTGTCCATCAGCTTGTTGAGAACACCGATGAGACATTTTGTATTGATAACGAGGCTTTGTACGACATTTGTTTTAGAACCCTCAAACTAAGCACTCCCACATACGGTGACTTGAATCATTTAGTGTCGGCCACAATGTCGGGGGTTACTACCTGTCTCAGATTTCCTGGCCAACTTAATGCTGATTTAAGAAAATTAGCTGTTAATATGGTTCCATTTCCTCGTCTTCATTTCTTTATGCCGGGATTTGCCCCACTTACATCTCGTGGAAGTCAGCAGTATCGGGCATTGACGGTACCAGAGCTCACGCAACAAATGTTTGATGCTAAAAATATGATGGCAGCATGTGATCCACGCCACGGTCGTTACCTTACCATAGCAGCAATGTTCAGAGGGCGCATGTCCATGAAGGAAGTAGACGAACAAATGTTGAATGTTCAAAACAAAAATAGCTCCTACTTTGTAGAATGGATCCCCAATAACGTCAAAATTGCAGTCTGTGACATTCCTCCCAGGGGGCTAAGAATGTCTGCAACGTTCATAGGCAATACTACGGCTATTCAGGAAATCTTCAAAAGAATTTCAGAACAGTTTACGGCCATGTTCCGCCGGAAGGCTTTTCTGCATTGGTATACCGGTGAGGGGATGGATGAGATGGAGTTTACGGAGGCAGAATCTAATATGAATGACCTCGTTTCGGAATATCAGCAATACCAGGATGCAACAGTGGACGAAGAGGAAGAATTTGAGGAGGAGGTGGATGAAGCCTAGAGGATTTGCCAGAAACAATTCAATAAAATCAAAACTTATGAATCTTTTAAATAAAATAATTTACGATTGTAATCAAAGTGCTCTTCAATTAAACGGAAATGTTACATATATTCAAATATATTTAGCATGAGTAATAAAGTCAAGAACTTAATCAAAACAATAAATGTTAATCTTTGACTGTTATTTCAACGTGCTCATGTTTCCCTGCAAATTTAAAAGCAATCCATTTTTGAATACCCCGAGATCTTTGGATTTCAAACTAAATTTGGTGAAACCTAGATACGGTATTATATTTACTCTTCCAGGAAAATACAGTCGCACCCGGAAACCGAAGAAGAATGATTTATTTTTTAATTCATATAGAAGGGGTTTTCAAAATAATTGGGGTTCAAATAGTAATAAAGTTATTATAGCCGGAGAAAAATATTTCACATTAACCGGGATTTCAGTATATCATGGTTTAAAATAAGTGGGTTCCATTTTATATCTTATTCCTTAAACGTCGTCATACATACGTTATTACACTTAAATGATACACTGCATAGTTGATTGTTACATAGCAATTTTATATAATCTCATCTCTAGTTTGACAAATATAAAAAGGGGGAAGTAGAAGATCCCAAAGGGCATTCGAAATTCAATAAACCAACGACTGACACTACCACGGCAAAATAAACCCCGTAATACTCACAGTTACATTTATAAGTAAAAAAAAGTAACATGGACCCCACTAAAAACCGGGAATGAATACAAGTGCTCCGGAAGGGAAAATTATCCAAAATTATCCCTGGAAGATGTCAGCTTAAGTTGCTGCCAATAAAGGGACTTCTGCTTTTTAAGGTTCAAACAATTTTCAAATTCGGTCTTAGTCTGTCTCAAGGTTGACGCATACCAAGAAAGAGAAGATCTTTTGAAATGTCTTTTTTTTTACTTCGAATACAGCAAAAATAACATTTTGACAAGGAATGTAACTAACTAGGATGTAAAATTTTTGAGTTACGATAAAAGTTATGGAATGTCGAATCTCTCCTTTTTTCCTTTTTTTTTTGGTCTGTTTCAACAACATTTCTACAGGTGAATTTATTTAACATAAGCGCTATAGGTATACGTCAACCACAGGGGACATCACGTCAGAGACTCAGTAATTAGGCATTCGTATATGTGACAGAGTCAGAAGGTCAGTAACGCAATCGTTAATTACAAAACACTTGGTCGGCCCAAGGGTTGCCAGAGACAACGACAATTTCATCTTACATTTTTCTTGTACGTCAGTTATTGTGTTTAATAAAACTGCAATCTTTGTCACAATGTCATCTTCAAGATTAGTCATGGATATTTTTGTAGAGAAAGCAATATCATTATTTAAAATTCACGAACTGAATACTGAACTTTCCCACTTTTTTATTTCTGAAATATCTTGCATTGGTACTTTTTACACATATCATAATAGAAAGTTCGTCGTACACTTAAGCAATGCTAGCAACAAAGTTGAGCGGTTTTCTGTTCCAAATTTTCCAAAAGAGGATTAAGGAAGATAAAAATTGAGAAAATAAAAGTTTGGGTGTGATGTCATTGGACGCTTAATTAAAAAAATTTAACCTTTTAAGTGACACTGAATTAGACTTTTAAAAATTAATAAAAGAGAGATACGTGTATCTGCGATTCTATAAAATAAACGTACGATGGTCTAAGATGCGTTAAGCATAAACAAAACAATTTATTTGGCGTTGTTATTGTAGAACCGCGTCTGGGATATTCCAAATATGATGTGGTCTCGTTCTGGGCATTCCAAATATATCATGGGACCTTGTCCCTATTATTCCAAAAATGTAAAAAGTCAAAGATTAACCTCCTTAATCATGTGGAAGAGCAACTTTACAAATACGCATGCCGTCGTGTTAAATGATAAACTATTTCATTTTCTTTATGACAGAACCTTAATAACGTTTTCAAAATAAGAAACATGATTTTCCGTAATATGCTACCTATGTCGGTCAATAACCTTGTTTGTGTCTACAAACTTCACTAATTTAAGTTTTGATTCACTTGTTCGGTAATGGCTGTTGGGTCGCCCTTACCTCAGGATAATGGTTCATTCCTCATAAACTTCATTTGAATTTGACCGTGTATCGATTCATGGCGGATGTGATCGGTCAACAGGAGATGCCCGTCCCTCCGTGATACCTGATCTCATGTCTGGACTTTCAATGTTCCGAGTTTGTCTAACACTCACCAGAATGTAATTGTGTCTGCAGAAAAGTTGAAAACTTGTTGGCTGCAATTTCGAATAATAACATTAATTAACAAAAGTAACTGGAATAAACAAATTCAACTAAAACTAGAAGAATTGGTGGGAAAAATATCTTTTTATGTCAAATTTTACTTGCAGAATTCTGTACGACAATAGGCTTTAATAAATCTCTTCTCACTTTCATTGTCGGATGATTGGATTCTTTATGGCCTTACATATTTGATTCAGTTCATGAAACATTCCCATGTTGAAATTGTAGTTACAGTCCAACCGGTTTTTAAGAGACCGTCTGAGCGAAGGAGCACAAAGGGTGGTATCTTTATTCATGTGATATAATATATATAGGAAAAAGCAATTTTGGGAAGCGTACAATTAGATCACATACGACAGATAGTACTTTAATTCAGTAGGACAATAAGGCAGGTTCGACTGTTTTGGCATCATCCCTTACAACTCATTTTCTGTGATAAATTTCCGTCTTATTATGTCAATATGTTTAATATGCCAAACACGCACAGAATTAACCTTTTCAGTGAATACATGTATTTTTATTTAGGAAAGTTTTCCATATCATAAAATTTTTGAAGAAGTCAAAAGACGAAGTAAATCAGTTTGGTGTACTCAGTTATTGAAGAATTTAATGTTAAAGTAAACAACCTGAGGTTAAACGCAATAGTAAATTTCTTTTTCCTCCTAAAAGCATGCATATATATTTGTAATAGAGAGTTTGGTACCATCCGTCTTTTCGTTCTCAGATTTCGTGTTTTTGTTGCCCTTGTCTGTGTAATTACATAAGACCTTGCATATGTGAAATCTGAACATCTTAGATTGGTCACAGACCTCTAGTGGATGTGCTCCAAATAGAATTGCTGCTTCTAAAAATGGATAAGAAATTATGAAGTATTAGCATTTCAACAGACATATGGGCGCTTAAGGCTTGATTAATAAATTTAACAAGTTCGCATCAATTTTTGCATTTATCTCAATAATTTGTGCAAATAGTTTTCAAAAATCACATTATCAGACAAGCATCTTACCTTCACAAGGTAGTGCGAACGCATTTTTGTGATTCATGTTTGAATCATCTACGATAGGTTCAAGTCAATTCATTTCAATTACATAATTTTTAATTCATTTTTGCCATATGGAATAAAAGTACCAAAGGATGTTCTTAAAATCTAAGTCCTTACACATATAATCATATGGCAAACTGGGAATTATTACGGTCTCAACTTGGTAAACAATTGTAAATCCTAAATCAGACGGGATCAGGGGTCCGGGAGGAATCAGGATTGTCTGTTGGCATACCACACCCATCACAGAAGTTCTACTGCGACACTACGACTTCAGTAAAATGTCTTTTTCAGTTGAAAATGTATTATGTTCATGATTTGATTAGCAAAGGAAGGCAAAAATGGCTTGCTCCAGAATGTCATCTAATATCCTTGAGAGATAGGCCCCATATTGTTTGAGTTCCTCGAATCCACAATTAAACTTTCGTATTGACCATTTCAAACGGTCAACAGCGTTTTTCTTTGTGAGTAGTTTGACATTACACTGATGGTTATCCACGCTACACAAATATCGACTGAGGTAAAGACTTATTCGAGAGGCGCTCATTACTCGACAGTAGAGGTCTTTGTTATGATGGTCCAGGGTTCGAATCCCAGCTGCAGAATAACTAATTTTTCAGTTTCTACAGATGATACAATGATAACTTATATTCTGTGTCCCAAATAGATGTTGATTTGCTAGATTTTCTCACTACTCAAATGTTCTGGTATCAGTCAAAGGTCAATATTGAAAGCTTTCATCTGGATTTGGTGACTTCTTGGTAAAATGCTTTGGAATTGCGAGATAAGCACGAGAAAAACAAACAAATGGCTAAATTCTGCCTCTTAGGGCAATATATAATGATCTAGCTGTATTCCTGTCTCCCGTAATTTTATTCGGTAGTCATATTCATTTTACATATCAGATAATTGTTGAAATTGTTGACAATATATAAGACCACCGACGGTTATGTAATGATATCTCTAGGACGTTCAACACAATTAATAAGTCTTTCTAGATTATTCGAAATATTATTATTCTTTTGCACTTGAGTCAAAATATACGTTATGCATTAATTACAAACACTGCCAAAGTATCTACATTGTTCGTTAATTATTGTATATGTTAATACGAATGTGTTAATGTCAACACTTCTACTGATATGACCGTCAACATAAGGTGATGCTTGATTGAAATGAAGGGAAAACTGTTAGACTTGACATTTCGTGAAAATGTTATCGGTACAGGTACAAATAACTTTACAGAGATAGCTGTGTGCCTGGTGCTTAGCGTGTTTGCCCTCTGGTTATGAGGTCCTGGGTTCGAATCCGAGCCACGCTGCGGTTACATAACCCTGTCTTTCGGGTGAGACAGAAAAAACCGGATTCCTGTATCAAGGGTTGGCACGTTAAAGAACTCTGCCTGCTCTACGACCATAAGTGCTGAGCATTGACAAAATCGGCCGCCCTTCACCGGTACACGGCAGTCTCCATATAAGTTAAAGATTCTTGATTGGGATGTTACACAATAATACAACCAAGAAATAGCTGTAAATGTGGTTTTTAACGTTCAACTAAATAATCTATCACTCTTATGGTAACGTCAAAGAATAAAAATGTTGCACCAGGCCATTGAAAATGATGGATATTTAATGTACCGGTGCTGTGGACCCAAAATTACCCCTTTATCCCCAAATGCCTATATTGTCATTATTAGGATGGAAATTGCCATATATTACTACTTTCCCCCCATAGTCGTGTTTCTCTCTAATCATATGACATATAATTATTTCCCCCAGGTGGCGGGAGAATTTTTTTTTCGTCTCTAAATATTTCTTGTGGACAAAATAAAAATTTTATTAACATACAAGATGACATTTAAGCCTACTTTAAACAATATTGAATTGGAACCTTAAGATTTTGAGTTAGAAATTTGATTTTACCATCTTTTAAAATTCTTTGATCGTGACAAAACTCATATTTGACCTGGATTCTCTCATGATGAAACTTTATACCACATTTCATTTCAACATGTGCACCCATTGCAGATATATTGAACGGAATCTTTGAGTCAAAACCTCCTGACTGCACATGTACAAATTCTCCATTCGTGTATAACCCTGCTGGCCACGTTATAACTGGTGACCCCAACAT